>JANHGN010006034.1:14217-28952 GCA_024605025.1 Megaceryle maxima
ATTTTTTTTAGTGTTTACACTTTAATAACATTTATCTTCCAACATCAGATTCATAAAATAATTACTGCAATGCTAATTGTCTGTCTTCTGTCTGATATGACATTGTGTCAGTATAAATTACTAGTTTTTCGCTTGTATCTTTTTTTTTTTTGACAACTGTCCAAAGAAGACAGCAAAATGGAACTAAAAAAAACCAAACCAAGCCCCCAAAATATCAGTTTTGCTACAAGAGCTGTGCATAGGTATAGAATACCAGTTTATCCCTGTATGAGTAGCATACATGGAAGCTTTACTAGATTCATCCTTGCTGTGGGACACGTCAGGATGAAAATGTATTGTAGTTCCCACAGCAAAATAACTTTAACAGATACTGGTGCCTGAGACTTTCCAGGAATTCCTATGCTGGACCTAATGGATATATCAGTACATCCTGAAATACATAAACAAGAAAGGAACAATCTCCAGTAGTTCCTATCCAATTTTTTTCATAACTTTTGCAGCTTCTGTGAAGCTAGTGCAGACTCTGTCCCTGGTGCAAATGAGGAAGAAGTTACCATCTTTGGATGGAAAGGAAAAGTATACAATTATGTTTGGAACATAATGGTTGGACTTGATGATCTTAAAGGTCTCTTTCAACCAGAATGATTCTATGATTTTATTATACTAACATTCTTTCTTCTTAAAATGACAAAAGTTCTTCAGTTGCTTCTGCTTTGGATGTTGTCAACTTCATAGATTTAAGCTTTAACAGGAAGAGTTTCCCAATGATTTAATGTGCCAGATCTCATATCAGAGTCCTTTGAAGGCGTCCATCAAAGGCTAGGGAGGTTATTTAACTATTACGTCATATTTTTTTCTGCATGTACATTCTCACATAAAATTCACATACACAAGCACAGAAAGCCAAATAAAATTTACTTCACCAGGACCTGTATGGATGAAATCAAACCTTATGTTCTGTGCATGCTGCATGGTCCTAACAAGCATAAGACATGTTCCTCCTGTACTCAATTCCTTGATAGCTGTGAAAGCTTGAGAAAGCCTTCAAGAACTCCAAGGAAGAGGAACAAATTGTGATCTCTAAAAAAAAAGAATAGTTTCTTATTACTATCTGTATAGTCACACAGTCACAGACTCCAGATGGTGCTTGTTACAAAAGAGTTATTAATCTCTCTCTTAGCAGTACAAAGACTGAAGAGACAGTTATTCAAAGACAGCAGCATTCAGAGGAAGTTTGACAACAGCATGTGTAGCATAAGCCACATTAGAGCAAAATAGGAAAATTCATTCCTGGCTCAAATAAAATAGTGACACTGCCTTGGGCAAGATTTGAGAATAGCTATGAGTATTGCCTTGTCTTGAAAAAGCATAAGGCAAGAACATCTGCCATAAGATCATTAATCTCCCCTGCTCAACTGGCCAAAGTCCAGATGGACACAAAGCTGTGAAAGAGAACATTTGCACTTGAAGATGAAGTGAGCAAGTAGACATTGGCAGATTCCTTGTTCACCACAGTGTTAAGATTGCTGGGAAGAGTAGTTAGGGATGCAGTGAGTGGACAGGAATGATGGCTCAGATGACATTCATGATGTGAGTTTGCATTTATCATAGTGAAGGACTTTAAGGACATCACACAAGGAAAGCTAGAAGATGCTGAAACCACACTGACTTGGCCACATGGTGGGTATCAGATAATAGGCAGGTATATTCTATCTTAAACTGTGGAGGAGTTAAGGCAAGGGAGGAAAAGATATTAAGAATACAGTAACTTTTTCAAGCATCTGAGGGAGACCATGAAGAAAGCACATACCAGAATCAAAAAGATTAGCAATGATAGTCCAAGGCAAAGAATCACTGGAATAAACATCTGTCTTGATAACTATCATCCCTTCGTCTTTGTTTTCAGGAATCAACAGCTATAAGAGATTCAGTGCATCAGGTGATTTTTTGTATTATGGCAGTTTATGCACATTGCTGAACCTTCACAGGCCAAGCACCAACACAGTGAGAGCAGCTGTCCAGCAGCTTGAATTCAGCATATGACTCTTCTTCAGGTACTTTTAACTGATAGCTTTTCCACTATCACTGGATCCTTTCTCATACATATACTGTGCATTTTCTAGTATACCCATCACAAAGCACGGGCACATCTTTCAAAAAGGCTAGTCAAACACACAATATGAACTTTTCTATATGCAGGTAATGGTGTTTTCCAAAGACTGGTGTTTACAAAAATGGACAGATGCTCATAAGGTGATATATAGTCTAAAACTTTTTTTATGCAAACTAAATTTAAGAGAAATGTGCACCCATTATGCTCTTTAATGTCCATGTGGTAGGAAGACCACTTTATTAAAGAAATTAAAAGGGAAAATAAAAGAAAGCAACATGTCCTTCTCCCCCCGCAATTTTGCTAATTGCACAGCAAAACCAAATCCAAAATATCAACTGCCCTATTGAGAAACCTTTTTGAAAAGTAATTAGACATGCAAAGGTTGACAGTAGAGAGCAATTCTTTAAAAGACTTAACATCTACTGTCTAAAAACCAAACCTTGTGTAATCTCATCATCTCATCAACAATTTAGAACAAGTTATAAAGTGGAAGGGACTGTCACTTGAACAGCAAAACAGGGATTTAATTTAAATTTGTACTGTTTTAAAATTCCCCAAAGTCTGAAAATTCAAAGTACTATTTTCTTACTCTGTAAACATGACAACTGGGAGCAACTTGTTCTCCTAAATTAAAAAAGTAATAATAATAATTAAAAAAAAAAAAATCTCTGAGAAACAATTTAGCAATAATTACTGATTTTTTCAAGGTACAGTATACATGTAATGTAAACATCTTGTACCAGTAGTGTTATACACACCCTGTGTGTCCTATATGGAAAGCAGGGACCGTTTCATTTCTGCAATGTCACGTGAAAGCAGCACCTTCATTCCTGTTGTTCCTTCCCACATGTAACCTGTGAGTGTTTATAAGGTGGCAGGGGGCTCAGCATGACAAAAGTGGTTAAGGCAATCTCTTTGCTCTGACCAAACAAGAAAAATGCTGTAATTACGGCTTCCTGTTCTCCCTGGTACTACAAAACAAATGATGAAAACTGCCTTTCTCTGAAGTTAGAGAAGCTATTTCTACAAGTCATAACACAGCAGAAAGTCAGTGCAATCAGAGGAAATGGGTACACAGAGTTTAAATTAGGAGTAGCTACATCAGTTAGAAATGTTTCTCTCAAAGGCAATGGAGGTACCCTACCTACAAACACTGCACAGTGCAGAGAATTAGACTGATCCTGAGTAGAGTCTTTGGGATCTTTGCCGCAAGTTGCTTAATGTTAGGTTTCAAGGTGCCCATGAAGGAAGATAATTGGTGATGCAGTACAGGAAAAAAATTTCCACACAAGATGCCCTGTCTCCTCTGAGTGTATCCAAGTAGGTAGATGGAAGCAGGATGTTAGGTATGGATACATAAGGATTAAAAATTCTTTATGGTAAAGGGATAAAGCATATGTACATTCCCACAGAAGTAATGTAGATGGGAACTTTTATTCAAAGATAATAAAAGAAAATGTATCATATTTTTCCAACATTTATATCAGCTAGTAATACATATTTGACAATGCAGCCTAGCAGATGAGGACAGAATAGGGGAGGGAGAAAAGGAGAGGAGGAAGAGAGAGAGAGAGATTGCAATAATTCTTTTACTTTCAAGTACATACTTTAAGAAAACACATCAAAACTACATATTTTCTCATTGAGTAGCTTGGAATGGGTACGCTGGGAAGACACATGCTACATATGCCTGATGATCACCTATGAATTGGCTTTAGAGACAACAGAGGATAAGAATTAAATATTTCTGAGAGAAACTGCAACCTAGTTGACATTATCCAAACAGTGATTTTAGGGAGGAACTATGATGAATCTAAAAATGTAGATTCATCCATGTTATTCAAACTTTCTAATTTTCAATTAATTACTCCTCTCTATCTTACCTTAATGCACTTTCTTTTGAGGAACTCTTAGAACTTTGTGCCACAAACAGAAATCAGGGTGGTGCACTGCATTTGTATGAATGTGTGATCAATAATCCACAAATTATGTTCCACTGTTCCAGTATTTCCATATATTCCATATATCACTGTAAAAACAGCCCCCAAGCCAAACAAAAGACCCCACCAAAATCAGATATCCTCACCCTCCCCAAAAAAAGCTCAAGAAGAAAAACCACAAATTTCACCAAAACACTTTAAGAATTTGCCCATAAACCAGCTTGTGTCCATTGCCTCTTGTTATCACTGTGCACATCTTAGAAGTGTCTGACTTTATGTTTTCTAACCTTCAACCAAAATGTGAGGTATTTTGCAGATTTTGCCTTTAACAAGTCCATAGTAAAATAACTATAATATTGCCACCTTTGCTACACAGTTTGCCTTAATGCCATGTAGGTACATGCAATTTATTCTTAACTACATTCCTTCTCTGAATATGTAAGCCCAAAATTAAAGAACATTTATAAAAATGTTTAGAAAAGTTAGAAGCAAAGGAAAAAATAAACCTGAAATCTTATTCTAGCAAACTAATCCTGATCCTAGTTCCTAATTCAGGAATACTACAAAATAGCAAAGAGAAAGTATGTAAAAGTAATTTATGATAGGGAGACTGAAAAAAGCACAAATGCTTGCTTTATGAAAGAAATTAATGCATTTTCTCAGTGTTAGAAGTGGCATGAGAAACACCTCACGTGAAGCAATTAAAACATTTGATTCTTTATGACAAGATTTATGACAGTTTCCAATTTTTTCAGTAAAATGAAGACTACATTGGAAGTACAGGGAAGATTATTAGAAAATTATCATTTAAAGCAGCAATTTTAAAGAAAAAAAATTGATTTAACTGAGAGTATGTAAAGAAAGACAGGCAGATGGAAAGACTCAGAGAGATCTGACAAGAAGGTACAACAAAATCTTAATCTTAACAGTAATGAGTAAATTAAGTTGCAGAAAGAGATAAAAGATGTGAGGAAAAGACAAATCACTTCCTTAAGCCAATTACAGTATTTTCTACTTTTCCTTACTTGTTACTGTACAAGTGCAGCTGACTGAAGAATGCTTCTGATAGTGAATTTTATCTTAAAGCAAAATACTTCCTCAGACACTACACACCAACTATAACACTTGATGGAAAAATGTAATGATATTGGGTGGTGAGTTGATATCTTGGAACACTAAAAATGTTAGCAGGGAGGTTTGAATAGGTGATCTCTAGAGGTACCTTCTAACCTTTACGATTCTGCAGTTCTGTCCTAGCTTTTATAAGAAAATTTAACTTGTAGCAACAGAATCATTTCTTATTCACGTAACAGTCTACCAAAATCAAGTTACACTGTTGGGTTTAACAAAATACTGTAGTTTTCAGAGCATCTTACATTCTGCTTCTCACCAGAAATCAAGTATACAACAAAATGCTTTTGAAGACAACATAGCAGAAGAGACATAATTTAACATAGGTATGATGAGATACAATAGCTATCTGACAAGCAACAAATCACATGGTTCCATTTGTTTGAGAAGACCTAGTAAATACTGTAAATACACATGATCATGACAACAGAGTAATTATTTGATATGGAAATGGTATCTTTAATTTTCATGCAGTGAAAAAAAAAAATTTTGTTTTTCCTGTTGCATAGCTGTTATTGACCTTTATGTGTTCTTTAACATTTTTAATTAAAATGTAAACTGTATTATGTATCTTGTTCAAATTTCATTAAATTTGGATCCTAAAAGTAAGGAATTTCTTCAAGATACAACAAACACAAGTTCATGCAAAAAATATGTCAGTTTCAATTATATTAGAAACGCCTTCAAAAGTTCTCTTCTACTTGTGGAACTACAGTCCAAGAGAAATCTAATATTACTAATATATTTCCTGTATGATTTATGAACATCTATATAGAGTCTTACATCATCCTGTGTAAATTTTTTTCATTTCTTTCAAGAGACATAACACTTCTAATAGAATTTCCTTAAAACTCAAAGGTAATGAATAAAATCAGAGTTCTCCAAAAATCCTTTAAAGTGCATAATCTTTTGATCAACAAAATATATTCCCCTCTATTTAAGAGAAACTTCCAGAATACAGTGAATACAGTTCCTTGAAACTGAATACATAATTCTTCACTGTGATATAAGATGTTAAATTTATAGTGAATGCTGTTCATGTTGATACATCATTTACACTGAAGCTATAAAAAAATGCTGCACTAATGATACCCTTGCATAGTTGGAGCTTGCAAGTGCTGAAGTTCAAGAACTGGATTTTTCTAAAGCTCTCATGGTGAATATAAATTTTTTTATATTGCTGATGTGTCCTGAAGACATTTCTAGACTCCAAGAAAGATTCTACAAAAAAAATACTGTCATTGGCATTTTATAAAATTACAAAACCTAGTTTCCAACACAGGCCAAAGACAACTGAATTCAGATTCCAAGAAAGGATTATATATTTTATATGATGTCTCATGTTATCTGTATATGCTTGTGGTGATTTACTTAATGTAACCTACAGGAGTTTAATAATTATGCAACAATTTAAACTGCAGTTATATAAATATCTATAATTGTGACTATTCATATCATAGTGTTTTAGTGTGTGCTTAATGTATTACAATGATCAAAACTTTCTATGGGGTATTTTGAAATATATGTAGGTATAAATTGTGTAACAGAGTAAAGCACAGATGTTTCCAAAACAATGTAAAAGACAGATTAAAATTTTTAAAGAAAGCCATTTTTTATCTCAGTTAAAAATAATCTAAAAATTTTAAAACAGCTGAGATTCCTTTCTCCTGCAAAAAGAACTCAGATAATTCTAAATAACAATACTGATTTTCTCAAAAGTTTTCATGTTATTTCTCTACCATCAGAAATTTCAAAGGACTATTTCCAAAGATTTAAAGCAATTAAGGAGAGGGTGTATTGTGAATATCTATAATCTAGTTTTGATGTTACTGAGATTCTCAAATAAGATTATCTCTCCTTCTAACCCTAAACAAACATTGTAGTGGTTAGTCACACTGTAATCATTAAGGGTAAAAAAGGGGGAAGTACTGTACCCATAATACAGATAAGGGGAGGAACCGGTGGTCCACCCCATCCAAGCTGAAGAAAGGTTATCCTATATGAAATAGAAAATTATAGCTTGTTATTAGTTGCGAATCTGTAATGACAGACACCTGATGTTTTATAACTCAATCATGTAAAAAATATTTCTTTCCTACTAATGAGGTTTGGAGTACTCTTGAGAATGCCTCATTATCACTTTCCTGGTAGGGGAATCTAAGGAATAGCCATTGAATTTTAGAGGATATTTAAGACATCAAATACTCTAATTTAGTTTTACAAGTTATGAAATTGGACTGGAAATTTGAAATACAGTAAATGTTTAAAGCAATCAGCCAGAAATATGCATAAGGCATGCAAAACTGAAAGTGCAAGTGGATTTCAGATTGTTTGCTGCCTTCTACTATTTCTCAAATAAATCAAGCACGGCATAACATGCTTTCTTTTGTGAAATTAGACGCAAACACATGCTTTATTTTCACGTAATTCTCTAACTCAGCAAAGCAATATATACTCAGTATTCTACATTTACAAGTAGCATAACAATTCAGAACTAGCGCAAAAGCATTATATTGCAAGTACTGAAAAGCTAAACAAAAAGCAATGGGTATATTCAAATCTCAGTTTGCAGATACTTCTGTTTAGTAGATACACTGAGATGAGAATATAAACCCTTAGACAGAAATTTAAAGTAAATTAAAGCAATTCTTTACTTTGCCTTCCAGCATCTGGGTGGAGTTGGTTTTGAGATTCACTACAGAAAGTATTAAAATTTCTCAGAATTCAGTATACTAGCAGATATTTTAAATGCCTTTAATATGACAAAAATAATTTCTGTGCTTATAACAAGCACAGCCTCTGGACAACTTTATACCCTATGTTGGTGCAAGTGATTCATATAGCTTATATTCACCCTGAAAGAGGGTTTATCCTATTTATGATACAGCAGAATTACAAAATTAAGCTGTAACTACAGAATATAAATGTAGACTTAAAAGATTATAACTTAAAAAGTTAAATATGTTTCATATTATATATAACCATATAGTTACTAGTATTTACTGTGTAAGATGGTGTATTCTTCCAATTCACTATCACGGTAAACTTTTTAAAAAAGAAGGTTGATTTAAATTAGCTGAAAACTTAGCAGATTGTTTTACAAAATTATGCTGAAGTTTTTACATACAGGGACTTCTGTGGAATACATACAATCTCATATTTTCAATGCAAATCTTGCACAGTTTTGAACATGTCGGTAAAAGTTTAAATTACAAATAAATGCTGAATAGAAACTTGGTTTGTCTTGTCACAGCTCAGTGTAGGTATAGGTGATACAAGAAAGCAAAGAGGGTTGATTACTTTTACTTTCTATTGGCAGATAAAAGAAATGGGCTCAGTTTCTGGGAGACTATAACTTGACTATATTTTGTCATAAGCTGGTCAATTATTTATTATTTGAATCTTTACTGTTCGTGAGTCATTCATAAAGTAATGCTGCTATCTCTCAATGAGCTGTTGTGAATACTTGCCAAGTGTTTTGAAAAAAACATTTTCAGACAGTAAACATAAGGCCTATACAGTTGGCCAGTCAAATCTGCTAAATGACTGGAATCAGGTATTCATTGACTATCAATAATATTGGAGAACAGAGCTGAAATATTTTTTTGCTTTTCCAAGCTTGCCTGTGATTCCTACACACTAAGTTACTAATTAATTATTCATGTCCTACATCTGAAATTCTATCATCTGATTGAGCTTTTGGCATAATTTTATAGTTATTCAGTGAGAAATAAGGGAAAGCAGTAAATAAATTTCAAATAACATCTACTTTTCTTTGAGCATTAATATCCCTGAGTCTTTTAAGTGAAAAATTTACTTAGACAATCATGTAAAGATACAGTAAAATGGAATAAAACATTTGGCAGTCAATTTTGACATTTTCTTTTTAGAAATGGTCTGATTTTTTTTTCCAACATCATCTAAAGAGCTACATTTCTTGTCCCTGTGTAACATCTATACTGGTCTCCCAGTCCTCCTGCAGCTGACCAGAACATTAATATAAAAGTCAAGGTGGAAGCAATTTCCCAACATTTCTCTACACAAAACCACATTTATGTGAATGTTCATGAACAGTAAGTACAAAGAAAGACAAAGAGGCTAAATCAAATAGTCATTCCAAACATAAATGAAAATTTGTACATTCTGTAGTACTTGACCAGCTCTTACCCTGCTGAATATCGATTCATGAATTTCAAATGATGCAAAAACTGTTAAAAGTCAATTTGCTGTATGAAACTGAAATGTATTAATTTAGTAATCATTGGTTAGCAATATTTTTTTCTAATGCATTCTGAAGTAGCAATATATAACCTGATGAATGCAATTTAAGGAACAGAATTATAAGCCTTACTTTGACCTGATTAAGCTTAGATTTGTATCTAAAGGTTGTTCAGACAGTATATTCCAGGCTATTCCACTAGTTTAGAATTGACTTGAAATTCATTAGTGCATTGTTCCTTTTTCTTTTTCCATGAAGTAGCAAAAAGCATTCCATTAAAACTTTTCCATGACATGCATATAGAGTTAGTTTGTATTCAGTGGCTTTAAGGAACAGAAGGTATAAACAATGAAAAAATAAGTTAAAATGCTTTCTTGAGTGAGATGAATATTAAGCAGGGCCTATAAATTACTGAGAATAAGTAAGAAATAACCTTAGATACGTAATTTTGAATATTTAATAGTGATTTGTTGAAATAAGAAATTTTTTACATTACAAAACAATAATTTCATAGAGAAATGAAATAACTTGATTTGGTTTTAAATCAGCCAAACTCAGAAATAGAGTTTCATTCATACACTAGCGGGTATGAATATATCTCTAGTAACGTCTATTAAAATTCAGTGGTGTTAGACCACTGTGGGGTGATTTATTAACTAATGCTAAATTAGATTCCCAAGTAAACATTGTGATATATCAGTAAAAATTAATAAAATCTTGTTACAGTTTATTCATGATTAAGAGTCTGTTAAGAGAGGTAGGACATAGTTGGTAATTTCAAAGCCTTATATGTAAAACTCCTGAGATTGGCTAGAAAGTAAAGTAACCTTAATGAATGTAACTTCTATGTGATACTGCATATGGATTTAGGTGAATTGATGAAGGTTTTTGCTTATCTGTTAGTAAAAGGTATGCAAGAGATAAAAAGATAGTGCAGCCTTTCTGCATGGACTTGTCATTCCTTATTCTGCATGCATGGATTTCTTTCTATGCATGCATAGTTTCAGATTCTTTCATGTTGTCTTACCCTCATGCCTTCAAATCGTGATAAAGCTCTTAGAGGTCTCAAAGCTCTTAGAGTCCTAAGGGACTTAATGGCACCAAGTTCAGAGTAACCCAATGCATTTGCTGTTAAGCTAACCAAAGAGACCTATATGAAAACAGGAAAGTAAAAATTATTATATTGTACATACTACTTTACATACCATAGATGTGAGATATAAACTTCTTTAGAAGAAGAATCTAACTGCAGATCACTCTCTTCAGGAATAGGAAGTCTTTCCAAAAAAAAAAAAAAAAAAAGAAGTAGTAATATGAAAGAAGAATATGATAGGTAAACAAACAAAAATATCATAAAGAAACAATATCTGGAAACATTAATACATCTAAATTTAATATATTGCTAGTGGTTTGAGGGAATTCATAACCACAAAAAAGCAATTGCTCTCAATTTTAATTTGCTTTACAGTGCTGTTGGGATCAGTAATTATAGTTGATGACACACATTTGAGTGCCCATAACTGAAAGGGAAATGATTGGAGCCCATTTTGAATTAACAGATGGGTCAAAGAGCAACATTGCTTCTCTGGAAATTGGTAGAAAGGTTTAATTTTTCTATATTTAGTTACACCAACTAATCATTTTGCCTGACTGCTGAATTTATCTGCTCTGCATGCAAATATTAACCTGGATAATCCTGTTTCTCGAAGGCCTTATAAGAAAAGTTCCATAGGTAGCAGATCTCCACAGGCCTTTATATAGTCTATGTCCCTGCATTACCTCTGTGAGAAATACCATATTCTCTACATTTGCTATGGCTCCAGTCCGAAATAATATCTTCTGCTGGTTTCCTATTTCTTCTAAATGCTCCTTCATTATGCCATTCTAATTCCTTAACTATTTATTGGGCCAAAAATACCATAATAGTCTCACATCCTCTTTCATTATAAAGGTAAAGAGAACACTATGACAGTGCTCATTATGAATTATATTAAAAAAACCCAAAAACCAAACCACATTATATGTGAAATCTTTAGCTTTTAAAAATTAACAGCTTTTCTGTATTTGTTAAGCCTGAACATTAGCAATCCACAACACCAGGTTGTTCTCAAAACTGAATTTCTTTTGCCAACATATTCATCGTACTGCTGAAAACTTTCAAGCTTTCAAGCTGCCATAACCCAAAGTGAAACTGAAGAAAATATCCACGTGTGTAAATCTAGGATTTAATCATGAGTTTATTCAGATGCTTGAATATGTGTTGTACACACAAAGTGTAAGAATTTTCACACAAATTCTCACAGTTCACAAGATGACTGTTTGGCATGTTATGATTTAAATAAGATCAAATATTAGTGAATGCTTCTTTAAGTTTTTCTGTTATAGGTGCCACTTAGGTATCCATTTTGAGAATAATTTAGATACTAAAGAACCCAAGTGTTTTCCAAAGAGAAGGTACTTCTTTTTCTATCTTAAAAATGTAACAGCTGGTTGTAGTTTCATAAAAAAAATAGTTCATGTAAAAAATTGTATTTTAGTTTCACATGCTGATCTTCATATGCAGCAGAAACAATATGTGTTTCTGCACATTGGAGATTTTCTCCAGGCTTTATAAAGAGAAATATGGTGGGGTTTTTTCCATCTACCTTATTTTTTAAAATTGAAAAATTGGTGTACATAGATATTATTGCTGTAGAGCAAGTAATTAAAAAAAAAATCAGATAAAATAATAAGAGTAACACCTAGGAAATATATTACATACATCGACAATCAAGAAGTCCAGCCAGCACCAAGCATTAGTGAAGTATGTTTGATAGCCATAGGCCACCCACTTCAGCAGCATTTCCAGAATGAAGATGTAGGTGAAGACCTTGTCAGCATATTCCAGCATGGTCTTGATAGTTTTACGTTGTTCAATATATATGTCTTCAAAAGCCTATAAGTAAAGATATTCAAAGATATTTGTTATTCCCCTTTGTTACTGCAGATACGTCAGGTTATAAACAAAACAAAACAAGTAAAAGCAAACAAAAAGAAAACAATCTTTCTTCAAGAAAAGGCATGGAAACATTATATTAATCTAATGTTGCCTTTTCTGCTAACTCAGTATATACCTGTTTTTTCCCTATGGAACTATGGAGAAGTGGATATTACACAGCAACCACACCACTGCTCAGAGATCATTTTCAGTACTTAAAATAGCATTGATTCTGCAGAGTGCTGTGCCTGAACTGAATTCTACTGTGATAATTTGGTTTGTATGTAGGTAGATCTGTTTTCAAAATACAGTGCCACAGTTGTAAAATTTTCTGATCAATAACAATACAACTGACCTTTTATTTTTTGATTCCTGCTAATTTTTAAAAATTTTGTTATAAATCATAAAACAAGTTCTTAAATTCTTAAGAAAATATTTATCTAAATCAAACACTTGTTTTACTTTATTTTTCACAATTTATGAGATACATGAAATATCTGAGATCCTTGTAATGGTATTTACACTTTTCTCAGTGTTTTCATTTTTAGGCATTTGAAAAAGCATACAGGTTCTGCTTTTCCGAAATATTTCCTGTCATTCAAGAAATTCTACCTTTAATTGCTTTTAAATGTTAATTATGCTATTATTTCTTGTGGAGAACAATTGATTTTATTGGATTGAAAGAACTGGAATGATCTGGTAGCTTGCAGAGATTTAGGTATTTATTGATACTAGCATTCATTTTCACTAAGCCTGCTTCTGGATCACTTTACATCTTTCAGTTCAAATGATTAGTGTTTGTCTATCAGTCATTAAATTAACATCTGTGTATTGGCAATTTTGGATACTTAGAGCAGGCACTGTGGTATGTGACACTCATATGTTATCACTAATAACTTTATTGTAGAAAACTGGGAAGAACCAACACATATATTTTCCTTCTTATAGGTGGGAGTATGCCAGAAGCTAAGATAGCAGTGCTCTTGGCCTCTAGAAGTGTGTTTGCTCCCTGCCTGCATGTCCATAGGTCAAGGGTGTGCTGGTAGTCTGCAGCATGCCTGTGCCTGCCAGATTTCCTGGCTGTAATGACAGTGAGACACATCTGGATTGTCACCTTAGGGTGAACATTTGGATACAGTACTAGCAGTTCCAAACTGACCTTTTCACTATCACAAAAGAAATTAAAGGAGCAAGGTCTCACATTGCCAGGGGCTTGGGCTACTCCCCGGTATATGAAGCATTTTCACAAAATAAATGTTGTGTGGATGACCCACATCTTATGTTCACAAGCATGAGATGCTTTATTATGACCTTTATTGGCAGAGCTTGCCAGTACTTTTTTCTCTTTTAAATTCTTGTCACTAAAGGTTTTCTCCACCTTGTAGACTGAACTAAAATTCAATACCATAGATGTGAGTCTTTTGTTATTTTGAGAGTTTTAAATTACAGGGAAGGTGTCACATGGTGTTGAGTAAAAGGTTCTTATTTGATGGTTGTGTCAATATTAGACCAAACAAAATCAGAATTATTCTTAAAGATTTAACCAAAACTAATGATAGGTATAATCATAAACTGCTAAGCATTAATGGTATTTCAAAGTGTTGGGAGTAGTCTAAAGAGTTTATAATACTATTTTGCAACACTTTTTTTTTTAATGCTGTAGGAACTTAATTACTTTACCAAAGGGTAATTCCATATACCAAGGTAGGTACTAGATATACTCTGTTATCACAGGGCAAGTAGTTTGCCTGAGAAACTTCAAGCTCACCTGAGAAACATATCCTGGCTCACCTTTATTTAACAGTTCATCTCCAATTTCTCTATTCTTTGTTATTATTTATATTTGTGAAATAACATATTATTGGTATATTTTCTTTCTTTTATAGTTACTGATTTATATTATGGTTGTTTTCTTTTTATTCTGCCCTCACATAAGTGTTAAAGCAAATTCATGTTTTGTATGGATATTCCCCTAGTCTACATGAGTATGAGTCAGTAAAAGCTGAATTAGAAATATAAAAAATTCTTATTCTTAGAATAATTGTGAGCAGTTCATGTCATTACAGCTATTTCCAAACTCTTCTTTTTCTTTTTATCATTGACAGTTCTTTTCCCTTAGTTATGTCAGTAAACACCAGAAACACTGGAAAGCAAACTCGTATAACAGCTAAGTATGTCCTCATCTTTGAATGCTGTAACTCTCCCTGCCTCAGGTGTATCACTACCACTTTCAGCAAAAGAACTAAGCTCTCTCTTATCAATTATGTCTATTCTTTTCTTTTTTTTTTTTTTTTTTTTTTTTTTTTTTTTTTTTTTTTTAATTTTATTATTCTTTATTTTTTATATTGTAAAATT
>JANHGN010006034.1:33651-45192 GCA_024605025.1 Megaceryle maxima
TAATCCAATTTTCACAAATCATCCCTTGCAGTATGTTTTACCACTTTTCAAAATACTTCTGAAAATAGTTTAAAAAACTTTTCCAAAGCCTTTTCATTTTTGGAAAAAGAAGCGCCTTTTCATTTTATTTGTCTATTTTATTTTAAGAACCACATTTTCTGTAATATTATTGTCAGCTACTTTTTTCACACTAAAATTAAGCTCTTTGAAATTCAATGTCATTTGTAGTTTTAACATGATTCATTTGTTACTTTCTTAAGGGAAAGAAGAGTATTCAGCTGAAAAACAAAACAAGACAAACAAAAGCCCCAGAAAAAACCCCTCATTTTAAAAGCTGACCCAATAAGCAAAAAAAAAAAAAACCTGGCCAGCACTGTAAAACTCCAGGAATGGTGCTGAAAAGCTTGATACGGTCGGAAGCCAGCTGGAACTCCCCTGTTAGTGCCCTGTGGCCTGAGATTGGAAGAATCCATATAGTCTTTTCTAAGTGTGCCCTCATTAAAAACTGATCTGATTCGAAGGCTCTGCTGTTCTGGTGTTTACAATTTCTTTTCTATGGTCCTATTATACTAACAGTCAATCTATTAAAAAAATAAATAAAAAAAAAATTTGGACTTAAATCCAAAACAGCAAGGACAGCAACCCTTCTCACACAGAACTCCCATAGAGGGGAATTTTTTGAGTGATAGAGCAAAGATGTATGACACTCCTCATGGGACCCATGTTAGAGGAAGCAAACAAAAGTTTCTGGTGGCTGTAGTTAATGCACTGCCCTGTTCTACCAGTTGTTGCAACTACCATATGGACCATAAATTGTTCTTATGGATTAGTTTGGTCTCACATTTTCTGGACTCTTATTTTCACTTGAAGGCTGTAATTTTTAACCCTTTCTCATGCTTCTGTTCATCAAGAATCAAACCTTCCTTTATACACTCACTTATGCCCATACACAAAGAGGTGTCACAATAACAGATTTTGAAGAACTGAATATACCGCCTTATGCTGGAGAGAAATAAATTAAAAAAACAAATAAATAATTTTTAAAAAAAAGTAGAAAAAGAGAAAAATAGTCAAAATATTAGAGAGAAATGCACAAAATATCTAAATACCTCTTTGCTTTCTTCCAGGTCTGATTCACTACTAAATTCCTCTGTGTTTAGATTTTCAAAGTCAGATTCACCCACAGCAATAGGGACTGTCACAGTGAGGCTTGGGTTGTTTATAAATGACATGTAATCACTTTCGTCAATTATGTATTTTTCCACACTGCTACCTGTACCTATGCCACTGGTTGTTCCATTTGCATCTTTAATATAGTCATGGTCCTTGCTTAGTTCTACAGTTGTATGGTTAGAAATACAGCTATTTTTGTTGTTCAAATCTTCAAGTGGTTTGATTTCATCTAAAGCTTTTTGTTTTTTAACAAAAGCTTTTTGGATGAATTCACGTGCTTTTCTTTTCACATAATCTATGCCCTTCTGCATTCTTGCTACAGCAATTTGGAGATTATTCATTTCATTGTCATCATCTGTCACGGCAAGGTTGTCTGCACTAAATGAGCTTAAAAGCAAGGCCAAAAATAGGTTCAGAACCTGCAGAAAGATAAAATAAGGAACGTTATAGACTTTTTTCAACAAAACACATTTATTTTGTTTAAAGTCATCATATTGAAGACTGAAATCCTAATAATTCACCATGATCAAAGAAAAGTACCCTCAAACCTCTTCCTCTTTTCCATAAAAACTGAGCTTTTGAAATTTTGCTTAGGTTCTCTTCCCTGTTCAAACACATTCCTACAACTGACTAATAGCTATAATTGTGTCTTTAAAGCCCTGCAGTATATCAATATTTTGGTGCCAAATCTCATAATCTAAAAATAGACATAACAGATTTTCTATTTAACACCATTAAAAAAAGTTTCATTTATCCCATCGCACAGCAGAAGTTAGATTATTTAGGTGACTAAACATATGGCATAAATATAAAAAAACCTACAGCAAATGGTTTAAAAAAAGCCATAAACTAAAATTATTTGAAGCATAAAATATTCACAAAGAGCCAAAAGACAAATTAAGAATATGACTAAGTACTCACTTGAATATCTTAGGATTTTGATATTGCAGAATACTTTGTTCTTGATCAAAAAATGCTCTTAAAATTAACTTTAAGTATCACTTGAAACCACCTGCTTAAATGCTTTGTTGAAGCAGAACCAGAGCACTTAGTTCACTTCAGGATTCAGCCCACTCTACTGCCAAACTATTTTTTGCTAACAATTTGAGTACATACCACTAGGTTTCCAATCACCATGACCATCATGAAGACAGTAAGGCACATGGCTTGGCCAGCAACCTCCATGCAGTCCCACATCGTTTCTATCCATTCTCCACATAACACTCGAAATACGATCAAAAAAGAGTGAAAAAAATCTTGCATGTGCCAGCGTGGAAGGACACAGTCACTTGCGATTTTGCAGACACACTCCTTGTAGTTTTTCCCAAACAGCTGCATCCCAACCACAGCGAAAATGAACACAATGATGGCCAGCACCAGGGTCAGATTTCCCAAAGCCCCCACTGAGTTGCCAATAATCTTAATCAGCATATTTAGAGTTGGCCAAGATTTTGCCAATTTGAAAACTCGTAGCTGGAAGAAAAGAAAAATATTGTTAGGACAACAGACAACCAGCAAGAAAGGCACAAAGATATTTTAAAGTTAGTTTGTGGAAGGATATTACTGCAAAATATGCCCCAAGTATGATTGTTCAGAGTACCCTCTTCTCTAGAAGCATGAAGATGGAGGGTTCAGTCAACAAAATTTTCTGAAGTTAGAGCTTCATATCCTCAAAACATGTTTTTACTGAAGGCCAAAGAAGCTACCAGTCGTATTAGATGGAATTTAAAATCTAGGGTTTATCTGTTAAAATCATCTGCACCCCTTTTTTACTGGTATTTCTAGAGCAGATCTATTCCTGTGATACCAATCCATCTACATGTATATATAAGTGTATATGCAATAAATACACTGGAAATAGACCCAGGGCACCCACTGCTATCTGTATGTCTGGATCTCTATCAATTCCCATTGAAGACAGTAAGATACCACAAGTAATAAGGATATGAGCTAATGAAAGAGACATCAGGAGCAGTATCATGGCAAACATAAAGCAAATTTCGAAGGCAAAAAAAGAAAAAAAAAAATTAAGCCTCCTTGAAAAATCAGTACAACTGATGTATATTTACCAATCTGAATGATCGAAGGACTGAGAGTCCTTCCACATCTGCAAGACCAAGCTCAACCAGGCTAAGGGTTACAATAAAACCATCAAAAATATTCCAGCCTTCTTGGAAATAATAGTAAGGATCCATTGCAATTATCTTGAGGAACATTTCTGCTGTGAAGATTCCAGTGAAGACCTGGATTCAAAATGCAGCTTTTTATTTCATTGTGAAATACAATATTACAGATTTAGTTGTTGTCTAGGTTTTTAATTCAAGCTACATATCTGCAATGTCTTATCCAAAACTGATACTTAAAAATAGTTGTGTACTGTAGTGATTAATTACACCCACCTTCCCTTAACAAGTGCCATACAAACCAAGTAATTTTTTCAATTAATTAAATTTTATCCTAAACAAATTATATAAACTTCTGTTTTATAACATTTATAATCAAATTTCAACTCTATCAGGATATGGACTTTCTCATGTACTGTACAAACAATATCCCAAATTTGATTTTCACAACATAAGCCAGAATGCTTTCCAAGAAATTACATGGTATCATATCTTTCTTGGTATACTAATTGCAAAACACAGCAGTATGAATGAGGTAAAATGTAACACTTCAGAGGGGCAGCTCCTTTACTGGTATAACCTGCCATAATCCCATTCAGTTCAACAGAGGTACAGTTATTTATACAGATGGGGATAAACTGAGATACAACAACTTGCTGAAGTTGAGGAATTTCTACGTGGGTGTTGCCAGGTGTTGCCAGTAAGTTCAGTGAAGCTGATTGTCTTAGTCACTTTGATGTCGGGAATGAAAGAGCATTTAAGAATCCATTTTAAATATGATATTGCTGATAATGTTTTCTTATCATGGGATGCTATGCTGAATGAAGTAGGAATCATATTTAAGAGCCACCAAGGCAGTGACCCTGAGTAGCTCTGAGAGAAGTCTTAGTAGGATAGGAATGTACTAAAGCCACTGTTAAAGGCTGTCTGAGCCTTGGTATGGAAAGCTTTATTGGTTTTGTTAACCCATTTTCAAGCAAGATGAACAGAAAATGGGACAGCTAAAGAAAATAATATAGATAATCAGGACAGAAGGAGTCTGACTTGCTCTGCCTAGGAACACCAATGCTCATGGCAGACTTTATGACAGTCTTTAAATACATCCCAGATATAAAAAACACAGAGGAAAGGTTTTTTAAACTACAGTATTGGAATCACTGAGGAATAGGTAAGAATTAATAAATACAGTATGAAATGCTGACTCAGGTTCCTAATGATCAGGAGAGTGATAGCCTCAAGAAGCTTTAAAGTGGACCTACTGGAGAAGGCAAACCCTGAGAACCCTATATATTGAAGAAGGGGTTTATGTCAGGGAGCCCAGGACAGGAAGAGGATGATGCTTCTAACCAGGTCCTCTTGCACTCCGTTTGTTGTCAGATGTACACAAAGATTTATATGTAATTTTCTGGGTTGGAAAGCAAACCTATAAAATGCTGCAGTACAAGATTTTACATTTTACTATGAAACTGAGATTCAGAGTTTCACTTATTTTAAGAAAACCAGCTATACATTTATCTATTCATTCTTCCTTTTAAATTCTGTAGTTATTTACATGAGCTGAGATATTTTCTTCCTCATTATGAAACAAAGATTATTAAAAATCCTATTATAAGAAATCAATTCTTAAAATAAGAGACAAGTACGACTGCAGCTGCAGATAATTCTATGTGATCAAACTTGTCAGTTCAAAAGCATCAGATCTACAAAAATTAACTCCTGAATTCTTTAATAATTTATCTTTTTGAAGTAGAAGGGAGAAAAATATAGATGACAAAATGAGGAAAAAACATCTTACTAATTATCTGATGATAAAAAAAATTTAAAAAAATCTAAGAGTATAAAAGTACAGCAGGATATTTTTTATAGTTTTACATAAAGCATATAAAGATAGCAAACCACACATCCGCATAAGTCTTTCATAAAAGAAAATTCTATAAATGCTTTCAAATGGGTTTCTTAGGTGTTGTAAACCTATGTTCAAGAAACAGCAATTAAAAACACATTCGTAATTTAAAGGTTTTTATTGTATCAACTGAAAAAGTAACTTCTGTTTAAGATAGACTTTACTTAATGTAGCATTGGTGTAATTTTTTTTTTTTTAATTTGGCTTTGCAGAACACTGCACTATTGATTGTACAATATCAAAAGTTATATGAGCCAGAGTTGACAGTGAAATTTGTTGGAGGGCAACAAATGTCCAATAAATCTACTTTCTAAAGAGTAAAAAAAGAAACAATCTATTAAAACTCCTTATTTCAATAAACACCCAACAGACTTACCAAATTCCCAACTGAAAGTACATTATTGAATTCATCAGTCATCGGGTAATGTTCCATAGCCATAAAGAGCGTATTTAAAACAATGCAAATTGTAATAGCCAGGTCAACAAATGGGTCCATTACCACTAGGTTGACAATATGTTTTACTTTTAACCAATGTGGACTGCAATCCCATATCAAAAAAATATTTGCAAATTTATACCAGCATGGTGGACATTTCTGTCTTGATTCTTCGAGTTCTATGGGAAAAGAAAGTTATTACTTTAACTATGTGATTATTCTAACATTCCACAATCCTATATGAATTGTACCAGTCAAGCTGTTGATCAGTATTCGTACTGATTAACATCCTATAGGGTCTTTTTTACAGGACTGTCATGGTTAATCCCAGCTGGCAACCAAGTATCGTGGAGCTGCTTGCTCAATGTGAGGCACAGACTCATAACCCTGGGATTAAAAATCCCATGCTCTACTGCCAAGGGCATTTCAAGAAAGTCTTCAAAAACTGCCATCAAGTATCTTTATTTTGTTCAAAGCTTAACTATCAAGCACAACTTTTGTATTCCAATCAATTTATGCATTCATTTCTATTATGTATTAATAGTTCCTTGATTACACCTCAGCCTGTTCCTCCCATTTACTTTTCCATTATGTAAATAGTTTTGTATTGAAATTTGTGGTGTTTAGGTAAAAAAATTCAATATAATGTTCATTCCTACTTCAAGACAAAAAAAAAAAAATCACACAAACATTTTTATCACTGAGAATAGCACAGCTTTAAAGATCAACTGAATAAATATACCTACTAAAAGTACGCATATATTTTAACAGTAGTTGCATACATTTGAAAAATCTTCTGTGGCCTTTTTGTGTCCAATAATGTATCTTTAATTACTATGTATAATCATCTACTCATTTATGACCATCAAACATAACTCTGTAGTCCTGATGACAACATGAGGGAGATGGTGTCAAAACAATGAGATAGAAGTGCTTACTTCTGTAACAACTTTAATGCTTACTCAGATAATACCTTAATGAAGCTTTGAGTTTACTAATAAATATGTATAAGTTCGTGGGATGATTATCTGTTAATTAAGCTATTTTAAACTGGTTTTGAAGTTTCAACTCAAGTTTTTAGAAGTCCCTTGGAAAAAACATGTATTCAATATTAAGCTATGTGTAGTGCGCACCTTCTACAGTGTTTGTAAGGATGCTAGCAATACTCATGGCTCTTTCCCTTAAAGCTGGATCTTCCAGGAAGTCCATAGAAACGTGAAAAGAGCTTGATATTCTCTTCTTCATTTCTGTTTCTGTAGTAGTGCCCTATACAGAGAACAATAATGGATGAGACCATATTGGAGAGATAAGATAAGCAAATACTATATAGAACCCTGTTATTAATGTTTTAGCTTGGATACGTGCTTCGTGCTCTTCAAGTTTTAACATGTCAGACTTTTATTACTTTTTACTATCTTTTAAATAATTTTTAAGAGATATGAGACTATAGTAACTGTTCAAGATTGAGAATTTATGTACTAACTTTTGCATTACCTTCCTTCAAGTGAAGAAAAAAGTTTTAAACAAAAGGAAAATAAATAACTCAGTTGAAAATATGGCATAAAATTGTTGCAAACTGTAATTTTTTTACTTGCCCCTGCTCACAGAATATTCTGAGGTTTGTAACATAATAGCCTTTTCCTCTAGGCAAACTGTGCAAAGTAAGAAAAGTCTGACTTCCTCATGCTTCCTCATGCTAGTGTTTTTTTAGTAATGTGAGTAGACAGCTTAGAACTAAGCAAGACATTTTTTTGAGATGTTCTCTTACCCTGTATATGGTAAGAGAATGGCAGCGGTATGTGCTGCACATACGCTCACAGAGACATTAGTGGTTTTGGATGTACTGGAATAGGACCTTTGAATAAACTCTTTGTTATCTACACTACAGATCTTCATCAGCAATGGATGGAAAATATGTAGGAATGAGAAATAAATGATAATAAAGAACTGACAAGTTCCTTACATTTTTTAACAGGGTTGATAAGGAAGAAAGATATCAAAATTAACTAATAATGCTAATTTTGATAAAGTGGTAATAGCAGCACCATATTGAATGCATTTATATGATGACATTTTTGTATATGATTTTAAATTGTATAGTAACTCCTTTTGCAGACTATTAGCCAGATGGACCTTTAGATCAGCAAAAGTAAAGTACTGCACAGTAATACACTAAAGCATAATGCTTTTATGAATGTGTAAGTAAATATTATATTACTTAGAAACTGTGAATTGAATTAGTTATGAGAATAAATGCTTAGGTTGCAAACCTATCTTAGCTGTTTTACTTTTTAAAGATTTTTCAAGATGCAGGAGCATTCACAGCTTGACCAACCAGGAAGCATTGCCAAGGGTTCCATTCTGTAGAAACACTGGCTGGTGCAGTAAGAAAAGGCCACAATGCCTAAGCTATTTAAAACTTTCTTACATTGTCATCAGTAGCTGGTTTATCTATTATCACCTCTGGCAGAAGCTGTCCAACAGGCGATGTAGGAACTGACGGTCCACCGACCAGGGAAACCACCCCATTGCAATCCACAGTGCTGTGCATCTTCCCATTCACTGGAAACACTGCTAGCATCCTGGATGACCTACTAGCCTGACTAATGTTACTGTTGCGCCGTTCACCATGTCTGCGTGGCACAAAGAGAGAATCTCTTCTGCTATCATTGTCTTCAAAAGTGCTGTGCTCATCATCAGCAAAGTCGTTTTCTGATCCTATGTCCTTTGCTCGACCTCTGAAGCTGAAAAGACTTGTTCTGCTGTTGCGCCTTGGGGAAAACAGGGAGCCTCGAATGCTCAGCAAAGACTGTGGGCAAACAAAATTTGTGATTATTAGCTGAAGCCTTCAAACTTAACAGTTAATAGCATAGCATAGTTTGTTTCTGTCTTAAAGGACAGCAATTATTTTACCCAGAAGCTAAAGACTGCTGTGAAATTTTTCTATGTATTTCATTACACACATATATATATTTTGCAGATAGAAATACCTCTGTTCATGGATTCTTAGACAAAATCAATCCTGAGCACTCCTTTCTGCTAATATCAGTAAGAGTTGCTGAGTAGTTTCACAATACCCATGAAGAAAAAACCAGGAGCCTACACATGCACATTCTTGCATGTATGCAGCATCCTGCACATATTGAACCAACCATCAAATGCCATTGAAGCAGGAGGAAAATATGAGGCTATCATAATAGAAAAATACTGTAGTATTTTAATAAGTCTAGATAATATATAATAACTCTAAAAATCACCAGAGAATCAATCAGGGATAATTTTATATTGTTTTTAAACAATCTTATTAAAAGGACAGAGGTATGAAGTTATATTTAATTCTCTGTTTTTTTTACAAGACAGCCTAGCAGTTACAGCACTTTCTCTGAAGAACTAGCAACAATAATAAAGTTTAATGAAAATCTGTGTTTCCTTTATTTAGGCAGTAGTGTCATATTATAGTATCAGCAAGATTAAAGCAGTTTTGCAACAGCCTATGATGCTTTAAAAGTATGCTTCTTCTAAAAATATCTATACAATACCTGATGTGGAGAAGAATACTTCTTTTCGTATGTCAGTCTATTGCCTTCAATAGATAACCGGAAACCTTTCCTTCTGATGCTGTCTTCTGATTCAGACTTGTGAAATTCATCTTCATCTTTTTCTTCTCCTCCAGACTGTTCTTTCTGTTTTCTTTTTTTCCTTCTATTTCTCCTCTCTTTTGCACTCTTTGAGCTCAATTTTGATGCCTCTGAGGAACTTTCTGAGAGCCCTCCTGCTTCTCCCCCAGCACTGGGCTCCCTGGATTCCGCAGATGCTGCTACTGCTGCTGCCGCCACTGCTGCTGCCTGCCATGGTCCAGAATGATTTGTATCACTAAGCAAACCATGATATTGGGGGCTTTCAAAATTTACTTGTACAGAATTTCTAGTCCATATACTCTAGATCTTAACATTTTCCATAGGATACTCTCCCCCTAGTTTTTTTCTACTTTTATTATTCAGTTGACTCAAGGTGTGTGTAGGTCATAGCCTTCCTCCATCTTTCATGAGTAGTTTTTAAATGCAGAAGTCTAACAGACTAAATCAATGACACTAGACTACAAAAACCATAATGAATAATGTATACCTAGTTTTGAATATTCCTTCTTTATTATGGCTGTAACATTAAAAGTACAATGTCCTCAGTGCAAAGTAGGAAATCTCTGAGGTAGCTCTATTGTTGGAAGCCCAACAGGGTGTTTTAGATCTCCAGACGCAGAAAGCAGAGGGTGAATATCTCTAGGAAAATTACTGACTTACACTTCTGCATTACTATACCATAAATTATACCTGAGCTGCTTCTTGTTGCTTCTTCAATTGTTCCAGCATCTGTTGAAATTCTGCCTCTTTCTGTTCTGCTTCTTCCATGGTTGCTTGATTCTGTTCTTCATAAGCCATGGCAACCACAGCCAGGATCAAGTTGATCAGGTAGAAAGAACCCAGAAAAATCACCAGAACAAAAAATATCATGTATGTCTTCCCAGCAGCACGCAGTGTCTGGAAATAAGGATACATTTAAAAGCAAGAATAGGTTAACAAAAGTTCAGTTTTCATATTGCCAAAATTAAGATGATACAGGAAAAAAATAATTTAAGCCTCTTGCATTATTTGCACAAACATATTTAGTCTATTTTGCATTAAAAAAAAATCTCACCAATTGATAGAGGTTTTCCCAAAAGTCTTGAGTCATTAAGCGAAATAGTGACAGGAAAGCCCAGCTGAAGGTATCAAAACTTGTGTAGCCATAATTAGGGTTTCTACCAGCTTTCACGCACGTATATCCTTCTGGGCATTGCCTACAAGAGAAACTGGGTATTACCTTATATAGTTATTTTAATATTATGACCTAGAACGTCCAGGAGATGATTAGAATCAAAAAGAGGATTTTTCTTCAGTTAATCAGATTAGAAATAATAGCAGTTGTGATTTTTAATAGAAAATTATTTTAGAGGACATTAGAAAAATTAAGCAGGAAAGGTACAAAAAACCCCCCATAGTGTCAAAATTTTAGTCTAAGCTTTTAAAACCTGATATTCCAAATAATTTCTGTAATTATTAATGTTGCAACATTAAGGTCATTAGTATTTTCTACTGTCAGAGCCTGTTAGTACTCATATGTGCAGCTGGATCTGCAAACTAACAGGTGTTTTCCAGCTGCTGTCTTTTACTAATACCAGATTACCAATTCATTCATGCAACATCTGAGCTCATCTAAACAATCCACTAGAAACCTGAGTCCTCAGTTCACTGCAAAATTATAGTATTTCTTATATGAAAGTGGTCACTCAAAATATAGAATGTCTTCAACTGCACATCTAAAGACCATGCATCTAATTTGTACATGAGGCAATAATATGACAAAATTTAGTCTTACCCAGCATCAGAACTATTTCCGCAAAGCAGAGCATCATTTTGCCCTTCCAAAAAGTAAAAATGACCTGTTTAGAAAAGAATTAAAAAAATATATATGTACATAATTGTGAACATGAAAGTTTTATTACAGTTCTATGAAATAAATAATCTTAAGACTTTTAGAGATGGACTATTTCAGGTGCAATTTTAAATAAACACTGGGTTTTTTTATTTTTTCAGCAGGACCATAACTTTAGAGTAAATTACAATATGAAGTGCAGTAAGTGCTACCACTCACAGCATTTACTGTTAAAATGCCAACATGTATGAAAAATCCTGCCAAACACATCTAGATGTGGATGAAATGTACAGTTTTCCCTTCAGTCAGATCACTGAACTAAATCACACTCTGTGAAATTATATTTTACAATTATTTATTAAAATAACTAAATTGTATCTAAAGATAATATACTGATAATGTATTTCAAACTTTCTGATCAATATTGCCACAAGTTC
>JANHGN010006034.1:55112-82344 GCA_024605025.1 Megaceryle maxima
ACAGATGAAAGGGGCTTGTGGTAGGGATGTCAGGCTGCCCACCTGGGCTTCATTACACCCAGTGCTATGTTTTTCATTTACAAGATCACTAGCTCTACAAACAGTGTGGTCCTTTCCTTTTCATGGCAATAAAGCAAAATGAATTATTCAAACATTTGAAAATACTCAAGTAACCAAACTAGACCAAAACTTGACCCAAAATAACCACACGGTGGCAGCAAAAAAATAAGAAGCGCTGCACCTTCACACCAAAAGGTTAACTCTTAATTCCTCTAGTCATCTCTCTACATGATGTGATCCTTGAAATGGTAATGCCTGCATCAACATAGTTGGCAAAGAAGCTAGCTCAACTGAAAAAAGCCATTTAAAGATAAACTGTTATAGAAGAGCCCAGGACTGTAAATTGGTTGGTTGGTTTTAATTTTTGTTGTTGTTGTTTTGTGGTATTTTTATTTGTTTGTTTTGTTTTGATTGCGTGGGTTGGGGTTTGTGTGTGTGTGTGTGTGTATGTTTTGTTTTGTTTTGTTTTTAATCAAGTAGATAGCTTGTTGCTGCTTGCGGTGTATTTTTCTGCCTTGGGAAAATTTTTGTCTAAATGCCTGACCAAGCAATGAATATTATGATACCTTTCATTAAGTGACTTAACTTCTTTTGAAGATCATGTTGTCATATAAGCTCTGTACAGTAAAAATCATTGTTCAGTGGCTTAGAATAAATGATTACAATGCCTAACAATGCTTGTCCTTAGAGTCCACAGACTACTCTGAAGAGTCTGACTTAATATAATTGGAAATTCCTTTAATAAAGAGAATCCATTTTGGTAGTTGAAAAACTTGGGTATGCCTGGCTGAAGCTCCAGTAGTCTCATAAAACAGTTAAAAAGGAATGTCTTCTTAGGAAAGCTATTGAGGTTTTATCCCTCAATAAAAACAAAAAAAAAAACCAAACAAACAAAAACCCAAACAAACAAACACAACAACAAAACAACCTCAGCTATCAGAGCTGTCAGTACACCAATAAAAAGCATTACCCACAATTAGCAGAGAAGCAGGGTTGGAAGGCATTGTAAATCAGTCTGTAACTTGAATGAAGGAGCATTCCTTAGAGTCTTCATTCAATCTCACAGCATTTCGCTGTGTTTTCTTGCCATCACTGTGTAGGTCTCTGTCAGGTCCCTTAGCTACTGTTCCCAAATTCTCACTGACTTGTCTCCAGTCACTTTTCTCCCCTTCTCTCACTGTTTTAACTTCCACAGAGCTCAGAGTAAAAGGTCTTCTGAGTCAGCAGCAATAAGCCTTGTTTCTTCCTTTTTTCAAGGACTGAGAAGCAGTCTGTAATAATGAAGCTTCTGACTTTGACTAACTGTTCAGTGTTAAATGTCTTACTGTCATATTGAAGTTTTAATTTGGTGACTACTTTTCCTATCAACCTGTTATGAACATCGGGCACCAATCCCACATGCCAGTCTAAAACCTTACCTTGTGCACTGTCCCATCAGTTATGGTCCCTAAATCTCTCCACCATCTGCTCATACAGATGCTTTGCAGACTGCCTGCAAGACTCCTGCCCATCTTTCTGGCAACGTATTGAATTTGGCAGAGGCTTATGGTGCAGCTGGGCAGGTTTGGGAACGTGAGATTTAGCACTGGGTGTAATGAAGCCCAGGTGGGCAGCCTGACATCCCTACCACAAGCCCCTTTCATCTGTCAGCCTGGATTTCAAAGTCCCAGGATACTTAATTGTTTGCTGGAACTCCAACTAAAAAAATATTTTTCATTGTAATCTTCACCAGTTTTCCATGGTTTTTAAGCAATTGAACACAAGCTACTATTGAACCATTTTAAAATTACAGCATTTTTACAACAAGAGATGCTTCCTTTGCTGCTAACATGTTTTGAGAGAGCCCAGAAATAATTAGTGTGCATGAATCAGGCTTCCAGGCATGCTGCTGCAACAAATATGAAACTGGTCTTGAGGATGGCCTCAGAAGGACCCCTAATAAGCAATATAAACATATCCCTGAGCTAGCTGTTCCCAAGTAGCTGCATATTTGCCTAATTGCCTGCAAAACTCAGAACTGTGCTGGAATTTGTGAGCACAGACTACTTCTTTATTATTTTCTGAAGAAGTTTCATAGTGCAAAAAAGAATCTGGCATGCAAAAGCTTTCAAAGTTTAAACCTGAAGAAATTTTTCTGAAAAATGCATGGATTTAAGATGGATTCTGAAATCTATCTGCAGATTTGTACAAAAGCTTGGAAATTCAACAGAATATCTGAAAATGCATTTATCTGATATATACATATTTTCTAGTATTTATAAAACCTTACCAAAAGTCTTCCACTGTAAAATAAAAATAAAGTTAACAGTCTACAAACCCCTTTATTTACAATGAAGTAGAAAGAGTTATGAGATTTCTTAATTTCAGTGTGTAATATTTTGAGCAATAATTGAAAAAGGATATGAATGTACCAAAATTTTAATAGCTATTTTTCTAAGAGGATTGAAGGGAGTTAAAATGTACAGGGCAGAGGTGGCACTGAATCGGAATATTGCCTTCCCTTTGTTCAATACTATAAAGGTCTGAAAAAGAGAAAGAGAAGAGATTTTATAATTGTGTAATCACTGTAGATACTAATTTTAAAACTGTTACTAGTTCCTATCACCAAAATTGGAACTTGTAAAAGAGATAATACACAAAATTCATTACTTATTTTGTAAATAAAACTTATTTCCAGTGCTTAACTGATGTACCTTACATAGGAAAATACAATTTAAAATATGTAGTACTGAATGCATTAATGTTTTTATACTACTTCTTCATTAAGCAACCTCAGTGTCGTAATGATACATTTACATGATGAGTTTATTGTAAAAAAAGGTGTAGAAATGATTAAGTAAAATTATAATTTTATTTATGTTTTCCAAAGAGAACCCTCTCTTCCTGTTTGAAGTACTATAAGCAGGGAAACCTTACCTGTGGATGTTAACAATGTCTTAGTAAGATAAATCCTTATAGAAGCTGATTTAATAGACTACCTATTTGTTCATATTTATTTATTCTGTTCTGTTTCTTGGTCTTTGTACTATGGAGAGAGGGAAATAGCAGTAACATGTATAGCCATGATTAGGTAGACCTGAGGACTGTGGGTTTCTGGATACATCTTACTGGAGGAAAGGAAAAGCTACATCCCAGGAGACCTCCCTGCACAACTGTGATTTGCAGGTGTGAAACTTTCCCAGAACATATGTACTTGTTAAATTTAAATTTTAACAGCTAAAGAGCCTATCAAATTTAGAGAAACTTGAAGGCATGCAAGCTTTGCTTTGGAGAATTGTGGAAGACTCCATGCTGAAAGCTTGTCTATTTTTCTCAGATAAATCCATGAGCCAAATATAAGTGGTATGAGAGCAAACCCTAGTGACTTTGCTTCCACTGTAGGCCATCGTGGATGGCTGCAACAACATTAACACTTACAGCAGAGGAAATGTGGACTGTCAAGTTTCTGTGTGGCACTAAGGTGCTCTTCAACGGCAAGATCAATGAAAAAATAATGAAAAACACTGCAGAATGAACTCCCAGTAACTCAGAAAAAAAGTTGCATGCAGTGGGATGGATGATGCAAGGATTATAGCATAAATTCAAACCGAATTAAAGGTATTAAAGAATATGGCCAAAAGAAATGTCAAAAATGGCTGGGTTTGCTTTTGTCAGTTATATATTTTATAAATAAGCTATGATAAAGCCTCCTTGTTTTTGTTACATTGCTTACAAAGTCTGTGGTGTCCATTACATCAGGCATCACTCCAGGCCTGTAAGCAAGTGGACAAGGCTATTTCTGGGAAGGCTGGCAGACAGAAAAAATACACCAAGGAGGTTCAAGAAGGATGATTGTTCAGTCTGCTTATATTTGGGAAGCTTGGTGTGTATGAACCATGAAGTACAGACACAAATTCTGAAATCTCTAGCAGGAGCACCCAGAAGGGGGAAAGATATGCAGAGATGAGGGTTTCCACCACTCTGTGACAGATAGCAAGTACTGAAGGCAGAGGAGAAGCAGGGATTAAGCCCTGAGGAAAGGCTGTCCCAGCCCCAACTCACATGCTGGCTTCTTCCCTGAGCTCCGTCATAGCTCTTCACAGCACACCTTCCTCTACAGACCAAATCCCTTAAGATTAAGGGCTATTAAGAGTGAGACACTATATTGTCTTGAGTACAAACTGAGGATAAATAGGAATGATACAAGATATGTATTCAATTTCCCTACTTGTGCACAGAAGTGGAGAAACTGCAAATGAAACTGAGGACAGTGGGATAAAGCCTGAGCTAGTGTTTCCAAATTACACTTCCAGTTAGGGATTACAGATAACAACCTTCAAAGCGTAAATGCAGATAACTTGACCTTAAATAAAACTTCAGTTTTAAACACTTAAGCAGCCAAGCAGATGAATGATTTTTTTTTTGCACATTTTAAAGCCTCACACCTCAAGGGTGAAGGTGAGTTTCCCCTCCCAGGTCTCTCCCCAGCCCTCAGGACTCACAGCTCAGAAGCCTCCAGCTCACACTATCAGTTTTTGTAGCTATGAGATAGATTACAAAATTAATAAAATAAAATAAAAATAAAAAAATTAAAAAAAATCACACTTCCTGCTAACTTTGTATCTAAGACTACAGCACCTACGTTTAGTCAACCTACATTTTTTCTGAATATCTTTGAACATAAGCATATTAAACATACATCTCTCTTCTAACATGCCTTGTGGAAAATAACAGCATGCTGGCACAGCTCCAGTTTCAGTTGGAAGCTGTTGCTATTTTAGCTGTTCTACTTTCTGCTGCCCTGCATAAGCAGAACCAACAAGACAAATTCCCTGCCTCAGTTTTAATTTATTCACTCAAAGCATCTTTGCAACTGGAGACTTCAGAATGACTTTGTTGGTCTTCTGACTTTTAGCTTTAAACTAAAACTGTATCTTACCTCTGAAGAATTTTCATTTAAGAAAAAAGTACAGATAACCGCTGATATCCAATCTCTATGCAAGCTTCCCTCCCTGGAAAGTCTACTATATCTCATTCCAGCCTCAACCCAGATGCAAGCCAATGTGTAGGCAGTGTGGATGAACATGAAGTATTGTACCCAAAGCTGTCAGGACAAAGTAGATATACACTGAGAAAAGCTAAATAAATTCCAAAGAAATTGCAAGACTAGTGTTTTCATATGAAGGATTATGTATACTTTTCAGGACTTATGTTTTATAAGGTTCTTTAATCATTTTATAAAGGCAGGAAACCTGATCACACTCAAAGTATTTGAGTTTGAATAGAAATTTGAAGAGAGCCCTGAGGTCCCTGATCTGTTACATTTGCATCTATAACCTGGATCCCAGTTCTGTAACTGCTGACATAATTGATATAAAGACAGAAACTGCATTCTTGGCAAGACAATTAAGTGTGATGGGTGTTTTGAGAATATGCAGCTAAGAATCCAAACTGAACAAAGACACAGTCTCTGAGAACCTCCTGGGACAAAGAGTTCCCAAAACCTTATTTCTTCTATCCTTCCTTCCAGTTAGCTTTAAATGTAGTTTCTGGAAGGCTACATTTAGCAGGCTGGCTACTACTCCATTGCATTTCCACTTCCTACAGTTAAATAAACACCATCAAAAACCTCACAGGACCTTCTGAATGGCAAGAGGTGACATATTGTTGAGCTGGGTCCTTGCTGAGCTTCTTGGGAAAAGCCCATGGGGCAGCTAGAAAAAGAGACTCATGCCATATTTGAAGGTGGCATTTCTCAGGTTTGTGGTTATCTTTTGAAACCACGTTTTCTAGCATGACCTTAATTTTTGCATTGCTAGTACTTTTCACTTAAAACTTATTTCACTTACAACTATCAAAAATATCTAAAAGCCCCAGAGCATTCACCTTTTCTGATTAAGAAAAGCAATTTTAAAGACTTTCTTTTTTTCTGTAACCAAGTAAGTTGCAGTATGAGAATCAAAGGAACTAGTGGTCTGATGAGATTAGGGACTGCTATTACCAAATGTCAGGACAAAAGGAGACAGCTTTTCTGACAGACACCATTCCACGCCCTCCTGGCAAGAGGTAGGGCATAGAGTGGCAATTAATAGTGCTATAACTATATTATAGCAGGAAGAAAGTGGAATAAGACACATTTAGTTCCATCTATTCTTTCCCTTCTCTGTAATATAGCAGCCTAGGTTCAAGAAAAAATAGCCAGCCCTTAAAGTATGAAGCCAAGTATTGTATTATATTATAATAAAATAGTTACGTTCCAAGGGTAGAGTTGCCAACATTCAGGCTGTGATACACTATAAATCAGTAATATTATATGGTGTGTAAATTTTCCATAATGGGCTCTTAACAAACAGTAGCTGTCAATTTTTTCCTTTTCCTTTCAACTTCACATTAATATTGGATATGAATATGTCCTCTTCTGTTGCTGGTTTTCCATAAAAACACTGTTATGAAACCATAAAACTAGCACACCTATCTGTTTTTGTTTCCCTTAACAGGTTTTCCCATATTTGACCTTTCATCTCAGGGCTAACTTATCCACAAATTAAGGATCTCACACCAGCTCAATGTACTTATTTATTCATTCCTGTTTTATTCTGTATTAAACTGCATCAAACCATAGCACGCACAAACCTACTGCTCAGAAAAAAAAAATCCCAAGGATGAAATGTAAAACACTCTAGATAATGCTTCAATATTCAGTCCATGCAAAAGCACAGTGAAATTGTTCAGTCTTGGTAAAAATAGGAAAAAAAATCAAACCTCAGCAAGCAGGACGCAGTACTTGCATATGATGCAAATGATGGATGATTTCACTCATGACCCAAATTTGGAATTAAAGAAAAAAAAAGATATCCTTAAAATTCTTTTACAGATACAAATAAACATGGTGACCATGCTTATTAGTATCATTTGATCAATTCTGTAGGTAACCATTTCTATTCTACACTTTAAAATTTGGAAGCCAAACTGATATAGTTCATATCAATAAATCAGGTATAGTTTATGCAGAGATCTTAAGAGAGGTCTGGAATAACAGTGGCACTGGCTAACCCATACACTTTTCCTAACCCTTTCTTGCACATAAGTATTTTCTTTCATTCCACTGTTTTTTATTAGATCCATATCACTTCAGACAGATGTTTCCCACAACAGAAATATAAAACCTCTAACCATCATGCAGCACTTGTCAGACCATTGGGAGAGGGTATGCTGAGTGATTCCTTGGCTTTACAACATGGAATTCAGAAAGGGATAAAAAGAAAGCTCAAATGTTAAATTGTATAGAATTGAATTCACTGAACATTAAGAGTCCTTCATGTCTTCCTGGACACATTAACTTCTGCTTCAGGATTTTTTTAAACTATTTCTCCCGAGACTTGCAGGAGCATCAACTGCTACCAATACTCTCAAAAGTTAAGAGAAACAAGAAAAGTGTTTCCAGAATTCACACACAGCTAGACAAGAAAGTCCAGGAATTAGATTTTTTTAAAGTCAAATTACTAATGTAAAGTTGAAATACATGTTGGATTTCTGCTAGGAAAGTTCTACCGAAGGAAAAAAAAACAATGAGAATTGTAGTGTGTGAGAAATTTTTTTCTTGTCTTTGACTGATAAGGCTGTTTCTATTTCTGTCCTGTAGAAGATTAAAACATAGGGAGGATGTGTGGACTTCAGCACAGAGAATTCCAGCAAGTATGTGACTTGCCTGTAAGTTATTTAGTGTGCAAATAAAAAGATTCTTCCTTTCAAACAGCACAGAAACTTGGTTGAATATGTTCAGCCTGCTTCTCTCCATTTCTTGCAAATCTATCATCAGACCTGGGTAACATAGTAAGTTTTCAGCTCCATCTGGGAAGGGACTAAAATAGTCTTACATTTCCAAGGGCTCTAGAAACATACTTATAGGTCATACCTATCATATCTGTTATATATACATAACATATATATATATACATAATCTGTCTGTTATCACTGTATACAAGACAGCCTGATTTGACCGTAAAGGACCAGGATAATCTGTGGGCATGTAGGGATATAATTATATGTGATTTTGTATCATAAACAGACACAATTAGTACAGAACTCTATAAGGCTTGTTTTTATAGAAACGCATCTTTTATCTTTGTAAAAGTAGAACTGTGATTTAAAGATAAATCTTCATACGCCGTGAATGGCAGATAAAGGATTTCAGATTCATCAAATACTAAAGACAAAAATACTGTTCTTTCACATAATATTTTCTCTCTTGTCAAAATAAGAATCCATAAATTACATGAAATTTAGCAAGCTAAGGCACTTAGAACACAGCTCTTTGTGAAAATCAAAATAACTCCTGTTTTGATATTTAGGGTTTTCATAATCACAGTATCTAATAATTAAAATATCACCCAAGCTAGCTATCACTATAAATTGTGAACATTTTCTGCTACATATGGGCTGTGCAACTGAATGATCCTGAAAGGATTCCAGGGCTACCCAAGGACAGTTCCACCAGAAATTTTAAAATCAGTTTTTCACTCTCTTTATGATATTTTCTGCTTATCTGTTTGTTTCTCTAGTGATTCTGATGAATTTCTGAAGAATTTGCTATCAAAGTAGATTTCTTGGAACAAAATTTGCTATGCATTGGTTTGTGTCATCAGTTTTAAATCTGAAGAAGCTTAGAGAAAGTGTGGCATGTTGGTGTACTCAGTTTCAGTAGTTATTCACTTTTTAAAAAAATTGCAAATTATGTAATTACTACATATACACTGTTGTATAAGTATTATATATTGCTTATAATCAAAGACAACATACTGTTTCAGCTTTGATATAAAAGTTCCTTTGCTATAAACTCAATTATATCAAATAAATTTTGATGTCAATTAAAAGGATGAAAGATTAGTAATGATTAAAGATGATGGATTCTCTCCTGTACCATAGAGGACAGTGGACGCTTCACTGATGATGGAGAGAGCAGTGATAGAAGCCTAGATTTTTACACTATTTATTTATACCTTGCTACATCCATTGTACAACCATATTATACCATTGGTCATAATGCTACATTTATTGTCAATGTTATTAGCTTAACTCCAAAAATAATATTACTGCAAAATTCCTTCTTATGTAAAGCAGGAGGACCAGTGTGCCAAGGGCACACAAAGGTAAATGCATTCTAAAAATATACATTAGCTAAATCAACTTTTTATATCTAAAACATATTAAATATTTAGTTACTAATTTTCTGGAAGGCAGACTGTATATGTATTTCTATCATCAAACATTTTCTGCTTTTGTTGTACACCCAGTCCTTTTAGCAATGCTCAAATGTTTCCACATTATTAGAATGCCATTTTCCTACATGGTTGCAAATTAACAGACTCAGATAAAAAGCAATATGACCCACTGTGTGAAAACGAAATGAACATGATAATGCAAACACTCCAAACACTGGCATATGAACAGTATTGACATTAAACTCACTTTTTTATTGATGTAATATGGGTCCATGTCTTCCAAGGGCTCAGACACCATTCCTGGAGGTATGTCGCCATATATAAATGGAAGTGTTTTTCCTGCCTCCAAATCACTGTTTGGCTTTGGCCCATTTTCATCGTCATTGTCTTTACGATCTTGTTTAGAATTCTTAGCTTTTTCTGCAGCAATGCGTTGTTCAATAGCTGCAAGAGACTCTCTGGTGAAGTACTGGAAGCTGTCTGGTCCTGGTGGTACAAGCACTGACTGCTCCATCTTTTCATCCTGCACATTTTAATTACCATTTATTCTTCTGCATAGGAAAATACTAAAAGGAAGCAGAAAATAAAATTTGAACAAACATGTTAAGTAAGAAAGATGTAATAATTTTTTTAAATGCTTTTGTTTATGCTATGTTGCAATGTTCAAATAGACAATACTGAAAATTAGGTACATTAAAAAAAAGTTCAGTTAGTGATTTCAACTTTTTAAGAGGCAGTTTGTGTGGTTCTTATGCTAGTTGTATAAACTGCAATAATTTCTCTTCTCTAGGACTATAAGGGTCTTTTAGTCCAAATAAGCAAAAGCATGACACTTATCAGATACATTTTTCCTCATAATTCTAATTATCTTAAAATACACACACACACACAAAGAGTCCTGTTAAAACTATGGATCTGTCATCTTTCGTGCTGCTGAATATTCTTCTGGGGACATCAGACATACAGATGAAATGCATATTTGTGCACACAGTGGCATATATATCCCTTATGACTGAATGTAAAGAGATTTTTGCAGTCTCCACCCATTGCTGGGGTCCTTGTGAAATGATCAGCCAGTCTTTCTGGAGACTTCATGGTCAATGCAGGTCAGTACTCATTGAAATAAGCTACAGATATGAATGACAGAATTAAGAATACCTGAGATGGTTGGGAGAAAAAAAAAATATATTAAAGCAAGTGAAAAAGTGACAAACAAAACCAGAAATTATGAAAAAAAATTGAAAAAGAGGATGAAAATAGAGAAAAAAAATGGAAACAAGAGGAGACTGTAAATGAATGTAGAAAGAATGAGGGGAGAAGGTGAAGAATGTGAAAAGGAAAAAAATGGGAAGAGTGAAAAACTATCAGTATAAACAAGCAGAGATGAAAACAAAAATAAAAAAGTAGGTGGAAGAACAGAATATTGGGAAAAGAGAAGAAGGAAAGAAAATATCAATAGGGTTAAACTTTCTGTTAAGGAGAAGTCAAGAAGGAGAATAAGAAATTAGATGAGAAATAAATAGAGAAGAAAGAAAAAAATATCTGGGAGATTAAAAAGAAGGTCACTAAAATATATCAAATAATAAACCCCAAGTCCCCATGATCATTAATGCTAGGGTGAGCACAAACATCTTAATCACACATATGTATCAAGTAGTAGGATATAGTGGATAAAATAAGAAAGAGGAGTCAAAGTGCTTTCTTAGGTTCTGTAACACAAATTTTCTTGCTTTGTCAGGACAAAAAAATATCCAAACATACTTCATTCTGATGAGTAAAATAATGATAATCAGGGGAATGACTTCTAAAGAATAGAGGTGGCTGATTTCTCATTGTAAAGAAAAAAATTAAGGGAAACTAATATCCTACCAAAACACAAGGCATTCACCCATGCAGATTGTTCTGAAACAGAATCTTCCTGTTTACTCTGCATTAGGGGGAAAAAGGATATAAAAAAGTATACCTCAATCAAGAAGGATTTAAAATGTTTTCCTCCACATAGATGCCATCCTCCAGCCAGCTCCCCACTTCATGCTTCCATTTCCTTCTGGGAATTGACTCTTAGGTCTCTTAACTACTGAAAAGTTCTACACTCAGAGGTTGTACACTCTGATGTTAGTTCTTAATGTTCAGTCACACCTTGTGAATATTACAAAAGAATGAAAAAAAACCAACCTAAACAACTGCCCCTACCACTGTCCTTGCTGATCCCCAAACTGGTCCCTGTAAGTGGCACTGTAATTTGGGAAACAGGTATCATACTAAGCCACTATTCAAATATTATGAAAGCCAGAGCTGTAAATGGGTACTACTTGCTCTATGGGTATCAGGGAGATAAAGAGACTTGAGAGTCAGGCTCTCTTCCCTGGTCAGCTTATCTGGAACAGGAAGGGACAAAGGCCTCTTCTCTTTCAACATAGATATAATTCCCATGGACACCAGCAAAGAGGGATACACAGACACGTCTGCCTTCCTTTCCCTCCCTTGTGAGGCCCAGAGGTTAGTTTTCCCCTATGCCATTTTCCCTTGAAAATTCCTTCACTGTCTAAAAACCCCACTGTACATGGAACTCGGCACTCCCTGCCATGGTGGCCAGTGAGGGCACAGCAAGCTAAACGAGTCCTGGTGTCCTAGTGCAGTGGGAGGAAGGCGCCGGGACAGCAGCAAAGGCAATTTCATGTTTTGAAGAGGGAGAAAATGGACAGCCAGCAAGCAGTCAGCAAGGGTGACCTCTGAAACCCTATGGTACAGGATCACCTTTTAGTTCAGATGAATGTCCCCAGCTGGCACACAGAACAAGGAGGTAAGCCTGCAGATGCACAGAAGGAAGCTACTTCATAGCCATTAATCATGCTGCAAAAACCTTTGCTTCTGTTACTGTGTTTACATACTGAGTTTAAAACCAGCAAATGCTGTGGGCTTTTCTAATAATACCTGTATTTTTTTTTTTCCTGTAGAAAGGAACTTTACATTATTTTTCTATAATTAATCCTAGAATGTTCTCGAGTCTGACAAATGTACATGGTGATAGCCCAATATACGCCTGTAAATAGATCTAAATCTAAGTAGGCTGTACTTAACAAAATGTTTCAGGAGACATTATGAAGATTAAATACTTTTTAGCATCTGCTTAGCAGATTAAAGGATGATATTCCAGATACATTTTCCTTTTCTTCATGGATTTCCATGATTATAAGTCTTCTATAGATTTAAAAGTCAATATTAAATACATACAGAGTTCACTACAGTCTTAATCCCAAATCACTTTTATCACAGTGGTTAAATTAAAGGTTTGTATTTCCTTTACTATAGCCAAATTTATTCTCACTTATCTGTGTATGAAATGGATAACAATTGATGCCAGGCCACTTAATCAACTGATATCCTTCTGATTTCTATCAAGTAATATTATTAAATATCAATCAAATAACTACAGATTGATGAAATTATCCTCTTTTTTTTCTCCCCCCCCCCTTCAGCATAGCACTGGTGATTCAACAGAGGAAAGAATATGAATATACAAAATAAAGATGGTAAGTTCTTTCCTCCCCTCCATCTGGCCTGAATGAGATTATTTAAGTGATTTTCTTATATGCAGTATATCAAGAGGCAAAACATTTCACATTTTGGAAAATAAGGGACTTGGAACATTAGAGAATAGAATCATACTGTTTCTTCTGAAATTTCCCAGCCAAATATATTTATATATACACTTTATAATATACATCATTGTAAACCCCATAATTCCAGAGCATGCTCAATATATTTTGTGTGCATGGACCATGCATAAACCACATGCAGAATAAGTCTGAAGTTATTCATCTGCATCTGTCCAGTTGTAAAATTCACAGTTAATCTGCCCATATGTGTTAAGCCCAAAGCATCCAGAACTACACTGGATTAGCTATGCACACACTGACCATCTGGGCAATACACGTGCAATTGGTTCAGCACTTCTCTGATGGATGTGATCTACTGTACACCTTGCATAGTTGTAGACCTACACATACTTGGAGAATAACTCAAGCTATCAAATATCCCCAGAGTTTCTGCAAATTTCTAGAGTCTTGAAATTTCACTTAAATGAATTTTCTAGGCAAAACAAAGTAATATGTCAGCAAATAGATGGAGAAATGATGTCTTGTCTAACAATGATTCCAAACCAGTCAAACAGTAGCCTTTGAAGAAGTCAATTAGACAATATATAACTCTCTGAAAAAGTGACAGATTTGAGCTAGAAGATTATTTCCAAACCTGATAAGCATCTTGTTTACTGCTAACTTTCATATTATTCATGCTTTCATAACAAATAGTGACAAGAGTTTCTGGAGACTTTGGTCAGGACAACCTTAGCATACATGTACAGTACTGAGAACACCTAAACATTAGCAAGCTAATTTATGCTTAAATTTAATACTGTTACAGTCTTTGATGATTGCTTTTCTGCGGCCACACCCATTAATTAAAATTTAGATTCCATTTGCAACAGAATATACTAAGTGTTGAGATGTTGAGTTTTGTTGGACCCTATATGCTAGAAATGTGGGAATTTGATTGTAAGAGACCAGTTCAAATAATGCTGGTGGTACAACAGGTCTATTTCAGCTTCATACTTTCATCTACATAAACACCAGTAGAAAGCCTTCCATGAGCACCTTTGTTATCCAAAGGATGAAATTAAACCTGACCTCTGAAAACCAATTTTTTTCCTGTCTCTCCCTCCACCCTTCAGGTGCCATGATTCTCATAAATAGAACTTTTAGTATTAGTCAACATTTAATTTTACTCAATTAGACTAGCAATATGATTAACTTAAAACAGCTATAGATCCTCAGATTTACCATATAGCAATGTATTATGTGCTATGTTTTCTAGATCATACCTCATAGATATTCAGGTTCTTCTATGGTTAACATTGCTAGGGTTGAGTGACATGAATATTTTTCCAATGTACAAACACAGCAAATAGACCAGAATGATATTTTTGCTCTTCTGTTGGCTTAGTGATGTCACACACAGATAAACATGTGACAGGTATGAACTAGTTTAGTCCTGTATTCAAGGCTAAACTATAGCAGCTTTTCCGTAACCCAATGACCTCTTTCCAGCTGGGAAGGGGAATCACGAAAAGGTAAGACACTCACAGGCTGAAATGAAAACTGATTTAATGATACAGCAAAACTAACATCAATACTAATACCAGCACAAAGTATACAAAGTTATACTCAGCCCAGTGAATGTACAGCAGCCCAAATAAACAGGAAAGCAGTTCTTGGAAGCAAGATGTTGAGCAACTCCATTCAGGGATGGCAACCATTGAAAGGAGGCAAAAGAGGAGAAGGAACAGAAACAGTACCCCGTCCTTAGCAAACCTCTCCCTTTATAATGAGCATGGTATGGGATACACCTGTGAGCCACCTTGGGGCAGGTGCTCTGGCTTTTGATCCTCCCAGCTTAAGTTTCTTTCTGACTTAAAACTGCTAATGGCCTGGATACCATGGCTAGCCTGGGTTTCTAACCCAAAGAAACCAGGACAATGCTCTAGAGAATAATTTATGTCCTTTACTTTTGTAGGCAATACTTTGCATACATTGTAAGTCATGGTGAATTAATACCTACACCTGCCACACCACATTTTAATTTTGTTTGGTTTGGGGTTTTTTGTTTTCTTTTTTTTTTGGGGGGGGGGTTTATCCTCCCATTTCTCGGCTTGGTGAAAGGCTGTTGACACTAGATTTGTACACTATTACATGATGCAATCTGGCATAATGCAGTTCTCGTTTGCTGGATTTGAATGTGCATCCAAGATGAAGTGGAAAGATGAATGCAAAAGGGAATGCGCATAAATCTTTCAACAAATACATTACACATTGTTTTGCACTGCTACTTGCAGAATTAACAACTCTCAGCGCTCATTATATACATCACAAATCTGATTTGTTACACTTGATGTATACTCACCACTAATAGAAAATAAAATTGACACTAAATCAAATCAAATATCAAGAAATTAGCAACTGAAACTGTGCTGTTTACACTGCCTAGGTAATCTCCCTTTGAATTTGAGGAAGGCACACTTAAATGTCTGTACAGACTGCTCTTTCCTTGTACTTTCCAGCACTGTGAAACTGATTGTTAAAGGAAAACTCACCTAAGAGAGTTCTGCTAGAGTAAGCAAATTTAATATTTTCCCTTTACTTTCCCCTTACCCTGTGACACACATTATACTTCTGCTTTTGGAAAAAAGTAACAAATCAATTACATTAAAAATCATGCATCTTACTATTTTGAAAAAGCATCATAGTAGTAAACAGTGACAATATTTTGCAGTGCCCTAGATCCAGTGATGTAACAATGGGAATTTCATTTTTATAAAGAGAATAAGGAGGTATGAGCGAGGTTATCAGTGACATGCACGGGGAGTGTCATCTGGCTGATCCAAGGCAGAACTAACAGACCATGGTTAGTACAAAATTAAGATAAATCAGTGAATCTACCTGTAAACTCAGAGTGCCAAAATCTCTATGTTCTATTACTTCGCATTGTTTATTGGCACAGTTTATCATTATTTTTGATTTATTAACTACTCATTATGATGCTTGTCTTCAGAATACAGAATAAATATAAACTACTATCCTTAAAGTGTGGATATGTGGGAGGAGAGGAAGGAAGGTATGCAGTTTAGTATGTGAGGCCTTAGCTAAGGAGAAATGCCTGTTCTTTTCCTCAAAGAATCAAACTTGTACCTGGCCTGTTTATATCTATTTTAGGGCTACTACAGGTAGCAAAGGTAGGTAGGATATCCAAAGCAACACAACACACTTAGCAGAAGGACATAAATCAGATTAGAATATTGGAACTATGCAACTTTTTATGACTCTCTGTAGCTGATATATACAATTAAATTTAGTTCTCATGAACAGTTTTGTACAGGGAAACCTGCATACTGATAATAGGATTCTCCTGTATTTTTTTTTACTATCTTCTTGTTGTTCCCTCTTGGCATGGATAATGCAGATCTGGGCACAAGGACTTGCTTACATTAGATTACTTGGACTAGGCTAACTATGTTTATTTAATGCATATTAATTTTAAATAAAGGTTAGGTACATTAATACTACAGACATCAGAATAAGTTACATACGTACGCTCTGAGCTATAAATGAATTATCTGATATATTGAAAGTAATCAAATAGTATATACTAGCTCAAGTGAAAGTCTATGTTTTGCAGCTAGATTATAAACATTACCTAATGATACACAGCAAGGTTATTGGCACAGGGAAAGAGTCACAGAAGGGGAGTGATGAGGGGAGAGGATGACTCTTTAGTTTGCCAGAGACTTGTGAAGAGCCATGATTTAGGAAGGCATTTTAGTGCCCCAGTCCAGACTGCCCAACAACCAGAAAGCAGAACAGAAATAGGAGATAAACCTAATGTCCATGATATCCATGCTGTTGTATAATTGCTTAGCTTATATCTTATTACATGACTATCTATGCTAAGCTCCCTCATCAATTCCAGAGAATTCAAAGTCACAATTTCCATCAATCAGTAAAACTCTTATACTACTCTGGGCAACAGACCATGTGATCTCTCTTTGCAGTGCTTTGCCCTCATGATGCAGGAATGAAATCAAGATTAATGGGATAGAAAGTCCATAAGGAAACATGGACTTTGCGTCTTAATGGTAAGCTTTCATTTGGGAAGGCAATCATGGCTTCTGACCCCTGCTGCAAGAGCTATTTCTCTATTATATCTAATAACTTCACTTGAGAAGAGTAAATTGAAAATTTCTGGAAGTGTATTCATAGCTGAGAAGAAAAATTTAAGAATACCTATGGGAAAAGAGGGTTTAACTCTAATTGTCACCCCCTGATTAATTTCTTCAATTCAGGAAGAAAATACAGGTTTGGCCTCAGTTTTGAAAAATAAAACAAAATAAAGCAAGACAGCCTTCCCTAAACAGATTAACTAACCAAGCAAAATCCCCACACTGGGAAAACAAGAATACTCCCTGTGAGCTATCTGTACTAGGAATTGTTGTCCCCTGCAGTCAAAGCAGATTTTGTGTAGCTGCAGCCTTCTTCCGCCCCCCAGTACCTACATTCTCAGTCCTATTGTTGTTTCTTTATTAGGGGAAAACAGAAAACCACATTATGGGGACATAGATTATTATTCATCACTATTAGTTATATATATGTATGCATTGTGAGGTTGCTGTTCTCATTACATTTCTAAATTTAACTAATGTATCTCTAAATGAAATTGTAGCTACTAGGCTTTAGTTTAGATTAAAAATAAATAGCTTGCTTCTGCTTACTGCCTTGCTAGTTTAAATCCATTAACTGCAACCAAGTCATTTCTATCTTAGAAAACTGAAAACCGAAATTAGTTCTGCAGTTTCATAGAAAGATAAAAATATTTTAATGGGACAAGTCAGAGTGCATCTGTATTACTACTCCATCTGAGCAAACACATTTAATAGGTTGGAACTTCTGGACTGCTACCAAGCTGAATTAATTCCATGCTTACAGTGTTCCTGCAGTGTATCTTGGGCAGCAAATGACTGCATTACAGAGTAACAACATTTCTGCTTTCTTTCACTGGATCAGAGCAGAGACCCCTTCTAATGGCAATCTACATTACCAATTCAAGATTAACTTTCTTAAGCAATATCTGAAACATCTGTTTCCGTTTACCTTAGCAAACATAATAGCATGTTTCTTTGGTTAAAAAAAATAAAAAAAGCAATGTAGGCTATGCAGTGTAAATTATGTAGTGCTACTGATTCATTTTACATTAAGGTAAAACAGAATTTAAGACATAATTTAAGTTCTGGTTTTGGCACCATACCAACAATTGGGAAAGAAGAAACAAAGCTGATGGAAAACAGATTGTTCTGTACCCTGGAATGATGTCCAGTTTGAAAAGCTAACAAACCCCAAGACTTCTATATACTCAAAATGTTACTAAATTATGACATTTGTGGGTTGCTGAACCCCATTAACAGCATTCTGGTACTTGCTATCTCATGTGGTCAGTGGAAGGGCCAGACCCTTAAAGTAGTAATGGCAAAAGTATTTACATTTTCAAAACTTTCTGAGAGTTTTTTACATTTATATTTTTCTTGCAAAGAGAACAGCAGTCATTTCACTCTTGAGGTTCCCTTTAGTTGAGGAAGTAAATGTTGGGACAACAGGAACATATTTAACACACAATATAATGGGAAAAAATGAACTTTAATTAATGAAACCAGAAGAACTGCTGGTTTGCTAGTAAAATGATGGGACTGCTATAAAGTGATAAAATACCCCAAATTGATGAAACTTGTAAATAGTTTTTGTACTGCAAAGGAAATCCAGACACTATATTAAAGATAGAAGAGTTGAGATTCAGCTTTCTCCAATTAAATATTGGAAACCAGTTTTGATACTTTATGTCCCTGCTTTCACTCACTGTGCACTCAAGGCACATTTCAGCACATGCTTGTGTGCAGAGAGGAGGCAGTAACAGCCTCACTTCTCTGTTTTAGAAGCAGGGTATTATAGTCAAGTCAGTGCAACAACTGAAGTGAGAGATCCACCTCACAAATTGTCTTTGGAAGAAGGGAGTGCTCAAGGAATGGGAGATGCTCAAACCACAAACCAGCTCTGCAGGCTAGGAAGCACTATTGACAAAGCATGATTTCTGTATAGCTCAGGCATTCATCACCCCCTTCTGCCAGCAACAGCCTGTCCTAGGTTTTATGAGATGCAACAGATACTTGGGCTACATGTAAATCAAGTGTTCGTCTAAATAATTTGTATGCTATATTCTAATGTCATGTAGCATGTAACACATGGAACACATAATACAAGCCTGTAAACACATGGCATTTTTACTGCTGCCTATGTGAGCAAGGCAATGTATCCTTTTTTACTGTCCACTTTTGATCCTGCTAAGGCAACACATCTACAGTTCTTCTCTCATGCCCCTCTGCAGTTTGGTGATTCTGAACTCACAAATGAGCAAGCATTTTTACCAACAGTAAGAGGATTCTGCTACTCCTTAGTAGGCTGCTTCCAACTTATCAATAATTTGCTAGTAAGATGTGAGAAATAGCTTATTACTAGGAGGTTAACAGTTTATCTTTACAGTAGCAAAAATAGTATCTGCTCTTGCAGATACAACTTCATTTAACTTATTTAAAAGCTATTTTATCTATATGGATAACTCTCAAAATTTTCTACAATAAATAAAACAAAAGTCATATCACTGCTCTAAAGAAACTTCTTGAAACACAGACCTGGTCAAAAATAAACAAGTAAACAACACTCACCTATTTCCTGATTAGCTTTGTTCTGATTTTCAACAAAATTTGAATTCACAATGTTAGCCCAATGTAATTTTGAAAAATCCTCATTAAGTGGACATTCACGAGGCCATCATGTCTCAATCTTGTGTCCAGTGATAGCTATACATGATGGTAGTCTTGAGACATGACAGCGTTCGAGCCCTGGCACTTTGTGCCCTAGCAGTATTATAGTGTACAGTTAATTTACTCTTGAATATTAGGTAATTTGCATGAACATCCATAAATTATTGCTATTACTCAAGCAAGCAAGCAAGCGCATTACAACTAGTTTCCACATCTCTGCCTTCTTTTGCAATTGAGGTGATGTACTCCCTGTAGGTTACACATTGCCTTGATAATTCTCTCTGGTACATATGGGAAAGCTACAAATGGCACCTATGGTTCATCAGCCTTCTTAAAATCCCAGTATCAGTACATATTCCCACACTCATCATGTCTTAACAGATTCATCCCAAAGCTTCATACTTCTGACACCAGTGTGCAGCTCACAAGTTAAAAAAGCAGCAGCTGAAGCATGTAATTCAGAAATGCAGCATTTGAAGCAAGCGACACAGATTTTGCATGTCCTTTGTACAGTTATGATTTACTCTGAACAGAGTAAAACAGAGAAAGCATAAGCAAAAATACTAAAACACTCCTCCATTACCACTTCTCTGAATTTTCAAGTATCTCTTAGTTCAATCTTTGGCTTTTGGTCTGAGTCATTTAAGCTGCTGCTCACACCAGACTTTTCTCAAAATTGTCAAAGAGATCCTCTTGCTTTTATTACTCCCAAGTCCCACATCATAAGACCACCTGGTCACCCCACTCAGCTCATCAAAACCCATCCCCTAATTTGGTGTTTAGTTATCATCCCACTTACCAGCTGGCTACAGGGTGACCCTTCTGGAAAGTCCACAGAAAGAATTGTTAAAAATGAGCTAAGTGTGGATAACATTAAAAGGTGTGTTGACTTCCTGTGTGGATGGGTCACAGGCATATTTACCCACCCCATCCATCCATCCATATCTGCCCCTGCAATATTCTACGCAGCTAATGCTGTGCAGAGGTAGAATATATCTAGAGATTTGCAAGTAGCCTGAATTCAGATAGTCTTGGTGAGCACTAGTGTCCACCTAGAGTTTCACATAGATACGTGGAACATCTTAGCCTAGAAATGGATAATATTATAGACTATGAAATCTAATGGTATCAGCATTTGGGAGTTTTCTGGGTATTTTTTTAAACCTACAGTTGGTCAAGAAGAATGTATTATGTGTACAGACCTTAAATGTTTAGCAGTTCAGAACATTTAAAAGTTAATTAACTTAATGCTATTAAGTGTACTGAGAAGACATATAAAATGTATATTGTAAGTGACAACAAAGTTAAAAAATAGCAGAACTAAGGGTATATTACTGGATATCATGTGATATTTAAAACCAGAAAACTAATCAGAAATTTCTGAAATATAGCTATATACTTTAAAATAGCATTAAATAATAAATTTTGCAGCAACACACTCAGTCAATTCAAATTCACCTCTAGTACTTTTCTGAAGACTAGCTCATCTACTAAAAAGCAAGCGACATTTACTTTATCAAATATAGTACTGAGCTACATGGTTAAAAATATAATTGCAGTGCACATTTAGTGACTATTTTGCCAAGAAACCATTCCAAATATAGGTACAGAAATATAAAAAGATTTTAATAATATTTTAGATCTGCACTTCCTATAAATATTGTTCAGTGCACATCAAATGTGCAATTAAACTGTGTTAATGAAGCTAATGAAACAATAAAATATTTAATAATTTAAAAGCTTGCATTCTGGCTGTAACCAGGTCTGTAAGCATGTGAATCTGTTTATGGGAATCCCCAAGTAAGATGAGAACTTAAATAGGAGAAGCAACATGGTATAGTGAAGACCACGGTGAAGAAAGGCAGATCTGACTAGCAGCAAACCACGTCTCTTTAAACCTTATTTTTTCTGGTGGGGAAATAACAGTTTACCACTTTAAAGGACTTGTGATCGGTGATTGAAATACTTCATTATTCTTCTCACTGGAAAACAAACATCTGTCTTTTTAATGACTAAAAATACTCCTGCATTTGTGATTGCAACTGCTTATAGATGTTCTAAATTCTCATTTTTTCATGTTATAATAGAGATTGAAGTGGTTTTGGTTTTTCTAAACAGTAATTTTTAGTTTATAATGGTGAGTTATAATGTCTTCTGGTATCTTGGCTTTGAGTGTCCAGGTCAGTATCTTACATCTTTTGAAGATAAATGTTAAGTTTAGTCATTGTTGTCCCATAACCCCTTACTCTGCCAATAGGAGAACCAGTGTGAAAGCTAGTTCTAACCCTACTAGATAAGAGAAATCTTTAGCCACTCAAGCTCCCAGAGTCAGGTATTGAATTACAATATACCCAGCTGAGAAACAGTGCAGCAAAGCATTCCTCAGCACATCACTCTTCTTGTCTGATCAATGCCTCTGAGGATAGAGTACTACCAGACTCTGACAGATAAATAATATTTCTTGAGGCATCATATAAACAAACTAGATGCGTTTGTAAAAATGAGCTTACGGGAGAAGCCAAAGTAGGAAATAAAACCATTTGTCAATGCACTTGAGAAGAGGTCACAACAATGGAAATAAGCGCACTACATAAAAATAAGAATATCCTGTTATGAAAAGCAAGTCAACATTGTCAGAGATCAATGCAAGGTTTATGTCATAGCTCTAAGGAATCAAAGGGCATTTAAGTCTGAGGGAAACATGCACAATTAAGAAGATTAGAAATTTTTGCGTTACATGACTGAGGCAATGAAAAATTGTGGACTTAATATTTATAAGTGGAAATTATATCAAACAAATCTTAATTTGTTTTTGAGGAAGAAGTATAGATGAAATGTATAGATACAGAAGAATTTTCTGGTCTTAGCAATTTTGAGTATGAGTTGGTTTGTTACACCTCTTTATCTAGGTTTCCAATTTTATTATTCTTAAAATTCTGAGTTTTCTGTGTGATCTAAAATTACATCAGGATGTATGTTTGTAATGTAAAAGATGAACTCGATCCTGTTGAAGCTATTCTTGAAACATGTTCTTGACTTCATTCATGCAGCTGAATTTTATTACCTAATTGATATATTTGATTTGTATCTTGAAGAAAAATTCATCTTTTTGCTAGGTAAAAATGTAATTTGAACTCAAATTCTTTTGTCTTATGTTAAAGTAGAAGCACATTAACCTCAAGGAATATTTCTCTTTAGTTTTCATTTATGTGCTGAAATTGATATATCAGTGCCATAGTACTAATGCATAAAAAAAGAACTATGTGTGAGCAATATTTTTATTAATAAATTATTAACAGTACTATTACAAATCATGTACATATACATGTATCACCCATCATTCCGTAATGACGACTTATTAAAAATTTTAATAAAATGTTTATAAATTCATTATTATAGAAATCTTGTCACTTATAGTGCAAGGTATTTCTTAAAGTTGTGGGATGGTAAATTGCTTTTTACATTATGACATATACATTACAACATATAATGTCATTGGAAACAGTTCCTTTGGAACAGCAAATCTCAATCTGGGAAAGGCTGAGGATGGAGACAGGGATTTAGCCAGGGAAAAGCAATGAAAAAATGAAAATTTCATCAAATTTTTTGCTCTCCCTTCCTCTCTTCTTACTTTTCTTGATTCAGCTTTTTTTTCTTCCATGAAGTCTATTCACCTTTCTGTCAAGCCCATGGAAGACATGAACAATGTCCTTAAGTAAATGGGTCCTAGAAAGTGAGATGCAAGTGTGTCCCTCCCTCCATGTCTGATCCAGCCCTCTCAAGCAGATAAGCTTCCTGAGTGCTACATGGGGAGTGTGTTCGGTCTGATAGGATCAGGATTGGATTTTCAGGTATATGGTTGTGAAGTTAGGCTTTCTGATGAGCTAAGTGATGAGGGAGTTCTTGGGTGAACTACAGGTTGACCACAGAAGCTTGGAACAAGTCAGCAAGAAGGGAGAGGTGAATGTATTCAAAACATTCCAAAACCAAAAAATGTCAAAATTAAAACTGTTACCACTGTAAAAGAGAGAGAAGAGAGTGTACAGTGAGGCTTTTTTTTTCAGTGGGAACACAATGATGTGATACATAACAGATGGCCAAGGCATAAGACTGTGAATAGGTACCTTTTGCAGCTTGTCCCTTAAATGACTATGTCCCCCAAGAAGAAAGGACCTCTGAAAATGTGTGATATACTACAATATCAAATCTTAAGATGCCTGTTTTGAAATATGAGTGTATAGATTTACCAGCAGCAGATTCTGTTCAATTTTACTTCCTATTTTTCTCAGGCTACCTCTGTATTATGTTTGACAGTGTGCAGCCAAAACTACATCCTGTTACAAGGAGCTGCTGAGGCAATATGAGCCCTACTGCATTTTATAGGATGTCCTCCTGGAACTGGGAGGCAAGTTGCTTGCAAGTCTCCAAGTTTGCAGCAGCAGATTTCTGAGCTTTCCTAGGAAGATCTCTCTCTTGAGTTACTTTTGTTCTTGTGCCCTGAACAGCAGACAGACAAGCTGTGTTCACACTGCAGGTAAATGGGTTTACACACATTCAAAGATTACCTTTTCAGAATAGCATCAGAGCTGTTCAAACCACCTGGGCCCAGCTGAAAGTAGGCAGAGTAGATGGGTGTAGCTATTTTGGTCTGCAGACTCTCTTCAGAAGCATCCTTCTTGTCCCATATGCAGTCTAATTGACCCAAGTTTTAATTATTTCAGACTTCCTTCCACTTCCATTGTTTATTTAAGTGTTTTACATTTATTTCTAGGTGGAGTGATTCACCCCGTTCTATGAGTGCTTAACACAGCAGCTTAGCACAAGAAAGGCTAGCAACGAAGCCTAAGGACAGCTGAGGTTACCATTGTCTCTGCTACCAGCAGTCATGATAAATCCAACTCTTATGTGTGCCTAATATCCTTACCTAAGTTTTGGAGCCAGGTTATATCTTACTGTACTTTCCCCCCTCCCCATACATATCTGATAAAGTCTTTCTTAGCAATCAACAAGGTTATTATGTTCAAACAGTTTGTTTTCCATCATCTTATAAAGAAACAAGAGGGTTTCTTTGGCCTTTTTTTTTAAAAAAAAAAAACCCTGCTCATATTTGGGGTGATTATCTAACTAGTTGCTTGGGCTATGTTATCCTGCTGTATAAATACTCAGAAAATAGGCGATTCATTTCTTCTCAGAGGGTCTTTGCAGCCTGCCTTCATTATCTTAAATTCCATTTTTTAGATGTTAACACGATTGTTCAAATTTTCAATTTACATCAACATTGCACTTTCAAAGAAGATACCCAGTTACATTTAGGAAACACAGATATCTGCAAAACTCCCTCATTATCCTCCTTTTAACCTCTTCTTTGTCAAGATACTTTCCAGAACTCTTCAGTACTTAGGCTGCTCAGCTACCAAAACTAATCCTTCACCTTAAAGGTCCTCTTCATTCTGTGTCATCTAAGCATTTTTTCTTATACTTAGATTGTGTGCTAGGTAGAGCAGTGATTCTTTTTCTCTCTGTGTTTGAATAGCACATAAATACATACTGCAGTCCTAGATTTGATATATAAATGCCCACCTACTGTAGGCATACAAATATTTCTGTATGCATGCAAGGTAACATGTAATGTTGGACACAAATCAAAATGGAACAGCTTATGGGTAAGAATTCCGAATTTAAGAGGTGTTAAATCTCAAGATTGTGTACATTAGAGGAGTAATATGAAGGAATGAATTCAGAACTACAACCTGACAGAGCCAGAAAGCAAAAGGTTTTTAAGAAAAAAGCTCCTGAAAGTTCCAGGCATAAAAACACACCTTACAATACCACAATACAGTATTTTAGCTGAGATAAACCATCAGTCTTAAAAAAATAAAATCTTTCTTATTTTGGTGCCCCAGATTGTTGATTGCTAAGAAAGACTTTATCAGATATGTATGGAGAGGGGGGAAAGTACAGTAAGATATAACCTGGCTCCAAAACTTAGGTAAGGATATTAGACACACATAAGAGTTGGATTTATCATGACTGCTGGTAGCAGAGTTAATCATTACTGCTTCAGGAAAGCCACCTGAATTAGAAACATTACAAAGAGAAAAACAGACTTGCAGGCCTCTGAAGGGGAAAATTACTATGTGGACTTCAGAATAATGCTAATCACATTTTCACTACCCACAGCCATTATTTAGCCATCTGCACAATCTTTTCTCACATGAGAGCAAATGGCTCATATTTTATATCTGGAATTTAGCTGAACAGACAGCTAAAGGCATGTCACCTTTTTCCAAAGTGCTAAACAATCAAGAATTCACACAAAAGTCAATATAAAATTGTCACTATTTTGAAATGTATTTTCTTTGCCTACATACCTAAATATAGACTTAAATATATAATGTATCTTATAAAATTTAGCCTTATATCATAGACAATCTTACTTTAATCACAGGAGGAAAAAACTATTGCCAAAACTCACCAGTTGCCTGCATTTCAGAATCCTACAAAGCATGTAAGCCTGAAAAACAAATGTCACTGCTGAGACACCCATAGAAATATTATGTGCAGAGAGAGAGAAAATTTTGATTAAAACATTGATATTATGATTAGACAGTTAAATTGTACTTCATGTACTGAAGTACCTGTTTTGGAACAGAGAAATAGCTTTTAAAATTAAAATAGAATGTTTACTACACCCCATAATTTTTAAAAATTAATTGATTCCCTAGCTTCCCCAATCCCACCCCATGAAATTCAATGCTAGCTAGGAATTAGGCATGCAAGAGAGGGTGTACTGTATTAGCTACTTTGCCTTCTCTTGTTAGGGTGTCTTGCAATTCATAATTCTCTACTCTTGAGCAATATGCATTTTGGTTTCTCCCAGCAGAGCCATTAAATATTTTTTAGTGTTGGTTCAGGATTAGTGTGAACTCAGACTTCACAGATATATAGAAACCTGTCTGGAGGGGAAAGTAGAGGGTAAGTCAGAGGTCAATGCCCACAGGTGACAGACTCACAGGCAGCCTGTGCAGCAGCTGAGCAGCATGTAGCCTACAGTCAAAACTACCAGATGTATGGTCTAAAAGTTGAGAATTTTTTTTCGAGGCTGCAGCCCTTGAGTTTCCATAAACTATAAGAATTCCTGGGATTGGCATTATATGTAACAATTACCAGTCTAAAATATATCAAACAAAAAAACCCAACCTTCTAAGCTGTGGCTGATTTTCAACCCATTGTATCAATAACCTAAGCAAATCTGCTTGTTACCAGACCAAAAGAGAGAGTGTTTTTTCTAGGTTGGATTGAAGTTTGTGTGTGAAACAAAATGGTAGCACTACTGCTACTAGAGTTGAAAAAAAACATAAATTCAGAAAGTAATTAAAGAATAAAAAACTAAAAAAAGTAATCTTCAATATTAAAAGGTACTCAAAGTAATTAAGATTTAAAAAAAAACCCCTCATTGTATATGTACAGCAATAAAGCTGTAGGCTTCTGTCTCCTATATGAAATAGGAAAATATTTTCACTTCAGAACAGGTACAGTCCTCATACCTGGA
>JANHGN010006035.1:0-48911 GCA_024605025.1 Megaceryle maxima
GGAAATACAATTATTTTTAGAATACATTTTAGAACTGATGTATTACTTTTGTAAATAATAAGCAAATTTATATTCTCTCCCAATAAGGAATTAATGTACTGCATGTTTCACTGCTCAGCACTCATATTTTCATCATGGGGTGGTGCTCAGGTAACAAACAGTAGTTGTATTTGACAGGGGAGTAATGAAATCTCAAGACTAGCTAATCCCTATTAGGAAGAAGAGCATACAGACTTAAATAGAGCATTATAGAATATGCACTATCTATATTGATGGAAAACCTATTGAAAGGTACAAACATGAAACATCTAAAAATGGAACAAAGCTGAAGAGTTAACCATTTTGTTTCCTTTCTCCAAGGTGTTACGTTAAAAGTAGTATGATATGCAACAAGTAGGCAATATCAATATATACACTGATGAAGAAAATATGACCATTTATGTGCAGAAGATGAAATCTCAATATTAAGGGTAAACAACACAGTTCTACAGAACACAAGCAGAGGAGGAATGACAGAGCAAACACTGCAGACTCCAGCCTTATGTTAGCCTTCCATTTCCCCTGGAATTTTTCTGGAGATTTCAAGTTATCATAAATATACTGGGCATATAGCTTTCTTCTGGTCTGTAATACATGTCTCGTATTTAATCCTTTTTCTGATAGTTTAAAAAAATATATTCAAACTGTTATAACCTTGCTAGTCTCAATCCTTCAATCTATTGTCAAAAAAAACCACACAAAAAACAACACACAGAAAATGGGCAATACACTTGTAAGCACTGTCTACTTGTCCTCAGAAGAAAAAACATCTCACTTTTCTGATTGTTGGACTATATATAAAAATCAGTCAACACAAGTAGCTCGTTTTTCATGCAAAATTTATACTGCATATTGAGAATGCTGTCTGACATGTTGTCTGCAAAGCAGAAATCATAAGCATGTCTTACTCCAAAATTATTTCACCAATACAATTTTAAGTACCTTCACTAAGTCTTGAACAGGCAATTTCCATCCGAGGGGCAAAGCTCACCCCAGAAGTCACAAAACACTCCTAGATGTTTATATACAAACTCTCTGTCATGAGGTCTTTTTGAGTAAAATTTCAGAATAACATAGAGCCAGAGAAGACAATTACAGTCTGCATGGACAGCATGTGGAACACATAGTATAACTGGTACATAAGAGATGTTATGTCCCCTTGCTTGATAAACTGTGTGTATGGAGTTTCTTTAGCCTACACAGTTGAACTAACTTCCATTCTGAGATGGCCTGTAACTCTCTTGTGCAGCCTGTCCAATTTCTTAAAAGTTTTTTTTTTTTTTTCTTTTTTAGAGCAGATACTAAAATTAAATATGACAGTGACTATTTTAGTAAAGTTAACTTAAAAAAAAAATCAGTATTGCCTTCCTAATTTCAATCTGCCATCCTTCAACTTGTGCATCATATAATACAGCTGTATCGGAGGATCACAATGGGTTATCCAGCAGAAAGCTAACAATCTGCCATATCAGATGAAATTCTTGACTGAACTCTCAGAGTAGCCCAGAATAGAAGGGAAAGACTACTAAGACTCTTGAGAAATTTCTTTCCTTTACTGTTCTCTATACCCTTTATTGTCTAGCCATGAAAAAATGCAAGATGTGGCCTTTTGTTCTTAGTAATTGTTATACTAAAATGCTGATATTGAAACTTTAGATCTCTGCTCAGGTCTTCTGTGTCTCTTCTCCTACCCCTTCTCTTTCAGTTGCTCTACTTTAGGTTGTCACCAAAATGGCAATCATGTCTACATCATCTCCCCCAATTCATCTATTGTGAAAGGATATAATCAGCTGAAGCCAAATTGCAAAGGCACATACGGCACCTCAGGGTTTGCCTAGAGCTTTGGAGCATCTGCCTACATCATGTTCCTCCAGGGCAGTTACAATGTGTGTCCCCCAAACCTGAGCGCTTGCAGACCACTGCAGCATGTTAGGGATGCCTTCCCAGTGCTTGGGTCTCAGTTTTTCATCCTCAGAAGTATGTATATAGATTGCTTTGTTCAGATTCACTTCCTCCTTAGAGAACAAAATTGCACATTATCCTGGGGTTTAGGCAACAAGAGAAATCTGTTAGGAAAATTACTCATGACAAACTATGTGGGCCACAAGAACTATTAGTGGTTTCATTTTTGGCGTATGTTAATAAAGTTACAAGATTGCTTTGCCTACAAAGACCAATCAAAGACTTCAATCTTTCTGACTACTGCAAATAACTGTAGTGTGTAGAGTTTCCAACTTCCACAGTTTTTTCTTATAGTTTTAATTTTAATTTGGGCTTACCCAGTTTTCTAGATACCTTTATCATTTGCGAATATATGTAATTTACATTAAGAAATACAATTAGATCAGTTGTTTTAAATATCCATGTCTGCCACAAATAAATGCATGATAAAAGATCTCGACTCCCAGTTCACTAAAAATTAACTATGTGATGGTCCATTATTTCTTCTCAGTCAGCTTTTGTTTTTCATGTTATAATTGTCTCTGACTATGTTAGAATCACACTAAACTACAGGAAACAATATACTGGTATGAAAGCCAGTGATTAAGAAGTATCAAAATATACTTAGCCTTGAAGAAAAGAAGAAAAAATTACCTTCACTTTCTGATTTCCTAGAAGTGTGTGTGTGTGTATATATATATATACACACAAACAAAAAAACCCAAACCTGTACAAGACATATAAAACAGTATTATTGTATAATTAGGAGAAAAAAAACCCAACTGACTGAGGCGGCCTTTCAATTAAGGCATATTATATGTGGGAGACTACTGACAATGTAAATCCCTGCAGGGAAGGATTTATAAGAACTTCCCATTACAGCCCATTGTATACTGCTCTTCACGCAGAGAAGGATTTCATATTTGACATAAAACTGAACTTACCTTTGGCTGCCACTGAGGTAAGTGGTAATTCAACATAAGTGACAGTTTATTTGTTTGGTTAGTTTGTCAGAAAGGTACAGGCATATTACCTACACTTTGAAATATAGGAATTATGCTTCACTATTACACACAACTGAAGGTCACAGCTCTTTTAAGTAAAAACAAATGCAAAACACAAGCACAGGTTAAAGAATGTGTAACCAACTAATGGATTTTGTTAACGGCATTTTCTCATTTGCAATCTTTATCATAACCATCAATTATAATTTGTTCAAACGATACCAGGGTTGAAGAGTATCTGGCAAACATTTCCACCAGCTCAGTGAACTCACATGAAACCACACTTTCCTCTTGCATCAGATAAAGGAACCCTGGATAAATGGAGCTCAACCACTGCCTGCTGAATTCAAAACATAAGGGTCTGAAGGATAAGGTTTGCTATGTGTGAACCACACTAACAAAGCATTTAGGTATGCACCTTACTTACAAGAAGGCCTTACTGATGTTTGCAGAGAGAGGCATGGCAACAAGGCTTCAACTGACTGCACTGCATGGACACCAACATTTCCCCTATAGAGATTTTAATTTCATTCATTCACTTCATTCTTGTTATTCGTAGCCTTGTACTGAAGGGCAAAGTGCTAATGGTAGTGGGAATGAGAATCTAAGACTGAAACAAAAATGCAGGACTGGCTGCTCAAACTTTTAAACTGTTAAATGTACTTTTTTTTTTTTCCTATTGTTTTCTTTTGCCTGGTCTTCTGATGGTTTAAGAGCACACACTTCCTGTAACATGGAAAAAAGGTTTTGCTAATCTGTCTTTATCTGGACCACTTAATTCTCACCATCCAATCAAGCGATACACTAACAATGAAAGATCATTTCTGAAGCAAACCTAAAGCTGCTTTTCTTCAGTCCTAGTGAATATAACATACCACACAATAAATGTGAAGGTTAGAATGTGATGCTTACTCATTCTTTTTGGACATTAAATGGATTGTTTAGTTTATATGTCAGTAGCATCACATATTCTACCTCTTCCCTCAAGCTTTTGAAAGACTTCAGGCAAAACTAGCGTGACAAACTTCAGTGAAAACACTGTAAAGTTGTCATCTTTTTCAAACTCTTCTTCCATTATAGAAATGGCATAAAGAAAGCTGATATTCCCTTGAATCTAAAAAACTAAAGTAACCCCCTCCAAAAAGTGTGAGGGAATGAATTACGAATCAAAAATCCTGCATCTGCACATTTCCTCCTAAACAAAAGAACTACAGAATAATCCATTATAGATGATGCTATTATTATCAATTTAACATGAAAGGCACCCAGACACAGCAATGACAGATGGGCAACAGTACCTTTAAACGGAGTTACAATACCCTATTGTGTTTCAGAAAATACCTCCCATCAACGTCATTTTTACCTGCAAACATATGTATATCTAATTATTATTTACTGGCTTCACAAATCTATAATCCAGGTAATGACAGCACTTCAGATACTACAGGTAAAAAATACTGGGTCATAATTTTGCAATGCCTTTGGGAACATCACTTAAGTATGAAGCTTCTGATCATCTAAATCGCCTGTCTCTTAAAGGGAGGGTCACTGTGACAACCACAGCTGATAAATCAGGGGAAGGCTACAAAGCAGACAGCTTTCACAATTCTTTTCAGAGTCCAATAGCCAAGACTGAAAGACAGCAAATGGATATATCAGGAGAAGGAGGCAGCATTTTTAATTGGCATCTGGAAGACAGCATTTTCATCCTGGCATGAGTTTTTGTAAAGGGAGTCCCATAAAAGCTACAGTCATGTATCACACATAGGCACACAGATGGCATGTTGAAGAGTACCTTTTCTCAACAGGGGAGTAGGGTGATGAAGAAATGGAAGAAATGACAGCTAGCACCCTAAGAGAAGCAAACACGTATTTCCATTGCAGTTACCTGGTTAAAGCACAGAAGAAAGATATTTTTGTTTCACTTAAGGAGGAATTTATGAAGTAAACCTGAGGAATTTGAGATGACCATGACAATACAATCAACCTTTTGGTCACTGTTAAACAACAGAAGGAGAATTCTGATATCTGCAAGAAGGAAATGGAATGTTAAAAAAAATAATTATATAACATCCTTTATATGGGTGGAGCTTTCAAAGTTGCAATGTGGATTTCAAAGTCTCAAGGTGAGATAGAGACACTAGTCCTGTCACCTAAGAAACTGCTATTCCTGCAGGGAGCCATATACATTAATGCAGTGTCCAAGGCTGTGACTGGATGAGCATCCACCACAATACCCATTCTCTCAAAACAGGAAAGGTTCTTTATCTCTCTCTGAAGCACATAGAAATGCACTGCAGGTTTCACAGCATTCTCCCCAGTGGCATCAAACCCACCTCACAGACGATACTAAGAGATCTTCAGTGCTTGCAGGTACACTGGATAGATGACCATTAACATCACCCCACTTGGAGACATTAGATGAAAATGTACTCAAGCAACAGCCCTGTCCCAGTGGGGTGTGATGTTCCTTTGGATTCTGCAACAATGCTTAGATGCTAAGGACAAGAGCAAGTCAGTGGTAGAACAAACAGCACATGGCCTCCTGACAGGAGTAGCCTGCAGAAACCCTAAGAGCTTGCAATAAAGACACAAATAAGAGTTTTAGTGCACACTGCAAGGAGGAAGCTTCAAAACCAGCTCAGAGGACAGAGGAGATGTAGACATTGATTTCTGTTCTGAGAAATGTTATTAATATGATAACTCATGGCACACAAATGGATTTTTTAAGCATTGAAAAAAGTGACAAACAACACTGAAATCACAAGTTAAATTCACCATCACCTGGTGATATACTTTCCCTTTGACAGTCAAAGAACATTTGAGTATGACCTAAATACAAAAAGCCAACAAAATATTTTAATATTTAGAGTTTGCCTTAGTTGAATGCCTGGAAAACAGCCTACTCTGGGCATTTGACAGGTGACAGAGGTGAAGGCAATGTAAGGTTCTTTGCAGACTATAATGACAAAGCTTGCACATATAATAGGTTTAGCATAAGAGAGAAATTGACCCATTTTGGGAGCAGAGACTCTTGTGCAAGTTAACCTGCTAATAAAGTAGTCAAGAAAGCTCAGACTAAGTTTATACTCTGTCCATGCAGGAAATTGGCACATTGACATTCTATGTGGGATCATCAGTGCAAAAGTAAGAGTGTCATCGAGGTCAATGATTACACATATGTATAGCAGCTGCACCATCATTCTTAATATTTGTTTCCCAGAATAGGAAAAATTAAACTATACAGTAATAAGAGAACTGTAGACCTGTAGGAGGTTAAAATTACAAAAATGTCTGTTGTTTTTAAAGCCTAAACCAATCAAACAATTATTGCATTTTGAGTGTACAATAATAAACTGGTGATTTCAGTTATTCCACATACATATTTTAAAGAAGTTTTATATTAAAAAAAATAAGTAATTAACATAAATGCAGCAGCGATTATTTTCTTGACTCTTTCACATTTACAATAATAATTTATGATGAGACTCAACAGTGAAAAGTAACAAATATAATCTCATTTCATTTTGCTGATCAACAGCAATCAGGTAATGTGCTATTATACAAGATACAATCAATATAACAGTAAATTTATATAGAGATGTTTATTGCTACTTGGTACTTCTATTGATATTTTAAATGTATAATTAGAATAATGACTCATTTGCCTTTCATCATAAAAGCAGAAAGCTTCAGTCCTTGGGTTTATACTTCCAGATGTAAAAGCTGTAACTTTGTTCTGACAGAACTTCTAGAAAGAACAATTTCCCCACCCACTTTACCGGGACTTGAAATTGCTCCAAAATACTACCCTTTAAAAAGTGTTCAAATTAAAAAAGCATAAAGGGAGATTTCAACAGTGTTAAGCAAAGGCATAAAATGCCAAGAACTAAGTGAAAACATGTTCTTATACTGTCTATGCTGGAAGTATTTGAATAATATGTATTTTTACAATACTCTTCATACCATGGACCTTATTCAAGAAGATATTTATGCATGTTTCTAATCTCATTAAAGGCTTAGTCACTGGTGAGCTCATTGTATTTCAAGATTTGCTTTGTTTCTCCTGCCATGATTGCTTTAGAGTTGTACTTTATAGATAAAATATAAAAATTACAGCATAACTAGTCTAACAGGATGCTCCATCTGTGACACTGACAGTATAAGGTGTTTCAGAAGACATAAGAAGGCCTCAAGGGGAAATTTCTTCTTAACTCCAGGCAGTTAGCAGATGCCATTCTTTCTCTTCAAAACAAATCAAAGCCAGATTATCTCATTTTTGAAATCTATCTAGTGTATTCTTGGCTGTTTCATATTCCCTTCAATACCATCTTTTTTGTATATCTCTATAAACCTGGTCAAGTTTAAATTCCATTAGTTAAAACTGCTGGACTTAAAATGAAAGAAGAAAAAACAACCCAAACCACAAACCCCAAAAGAATACATAAAATCGGAGTTTAAGGACATCAGAAGAGGAAAAAAAGAACACACATTTGTGGGTTCCTTCTGGGATGGAGATATCTTGGTCTCTCCACGGAGCATAAACAGTTATCGGAAATAAAAGGGGGAACACACTGTAGAAATTGTGTAATTTATTGGATGGACAGTACATAAATAGTAATTAGCAGATAACAATCACCTTAGTGCTACTACTAAAAGTCACATAAACTGAAATCTAGATTAAAGCTTAAAAAAGTACTTAATTCTTTCAGCATATTTTCCAGACAATATCTTTAAAATCTCTGTTATTTACAGAAATTCAGCATCTTCTGCACTCTTTCACTCCTTAAATACAGGTGAATGAAATTAAAATTTTTTTTGTACCAGCAGTCCACTGGTAAAGGTCAAAATATTTAGAGGACTATCACAAATTCTTTATCAGCCTTGGTACTAAATGCTCTGAATTTTACTGTTGGATATCGTTCACTGGATATACTGAAAGCTTTCACCAAAAAGTCTATGGCCCACAAACTGTGGAAACCTATTCCTTCTCTGCTTTACTATCCCATATCTTTATATTATCTTTTATTCTTGCTTTGAATTTGGCTTCCCATACCAGTTCCAGCTTTGCTAGATTTTTGGGAGGTATCTAGGAATGCTCTGATGTATGGAATTACCAGTACTACATAAAAATGAGATGTTAGTTAAGGGACCTCAGGAAGAATTATCAATCATACAAAAATTAAATGAGCTCCAGTGATAGGAAACACATGGTGTAAAAAAGCCATAGTGAAATGAGCCAGGGCACATAAAACGTCTGCCCATGGAAGTTGTGATCTCTCCCAAGTCTTGCCTGGAAGCCCACTCAAAGAATTTGAGCAAAGACAAGCAAAAGGAGTTATTAATTTTCATTTGACCTACTTCATCTTCTAATTAGCATTTGATAATTGGCTGGAAAAGGTCCAATTTCTTGCCCAGTAGATGCTCTTCAGGTATACTGAATGCTTTGGGTTAACACCTGGGAATACAGCAATCTGTACTAAGTGATTTAGGAATACAGATCTCACTGTAATTAAGTAGAATCTAAATACCTAACAGCTAGGGATTTTTTATAATCTCAGGTGTTACGCTATATTGCAATAGGTGACGTGAAAAAGCTGCCAGTATAACTCCAAAGAATAATAAATAAACAAATGAGAGAAATCTTGCTATACCTTTCTGCTTTTCATCAGAAACAGATGACCAAATCTGAAAGACTCAGTAAAAGCATATAGAGAGGGAATGAAAATAAAGTAAGGGAAGATAAATACATTTAAAATCAACTGTAAGCTATGTAGCTTTAAGGGTAAGTTTTCATTTCGGGTAGAATCGGCAACATCAGGAATATTCTTAAAAAAACCAAAAACAAAACAAGGCTAAGGAATAGGAAAAATATAGATAACAGATACTGCAAAACACCGGCAACTCAAACTACACTTCTGTTTTTCTGTAAGGAACAATGTTGAAGTAACAACAATTTGCCAAAGTGTTAAATGAACTCCAACTGTCTGCTCTGCAAATCTCAATCTGAATGAGTATCCTGAGGCATGCTATCATCTCTGAAAAAGCTCTAGTTGAATAAAGTCTCATTTGACCCCAGAGTATCAGTTCAGCTGAGAAATAACAATACAAAATACGTGTAGAAATCTATTTTGACAGATTTTACTGAAGGTGGAATATTTATTTTGTTGGGTTTTTTTTTCACCAAAACCATCCCAATGCTTAGTCAGGATGAACATCCTAAGACACCACCAGAAACGCTACAGCATCATATCAGTCTCGGCAAGAAATTAACGACTAACAGCAGTGTGGATGTTACTTCCCATTAACTGCATTGAGGTAGGCAGCATTAAATGGTAAAAAGGTAATTATATTTCTATACTGAGAAATAGTAGAACACTGTGAAAATCAAATAATGCTTGAACTTTAATTTTGATGGCACAAGGCATATAGTTTAACTTTTGGTGAAGCTTGATTTGATGCTGGAAGGCTAACTGCATTCTTTCAGTTTCATTAAAGAATAGAAATAAAGGCTTTTGTGGAGATAAAAAAGTGTTTTCTGTTGAATCTTATCCACTCCAAAGTTATTCTCGAGACTGAGGATCTGAGGTAAATCTTCTAGTTTCAGAAAGTTAATTGAGTGATTAAACTTTGACTAGAAATTTCAGGGATAAAGTTCTTCCAACCAAACTTAACTTCAGCATGTGTGATGGAATTAAAACTTACTAAATCTTAATTTTCCTTAAAGTATTGTGTTTGAAAAAAAACCTGATAAGGTGTTGTTACCATCCCAGTCTTATACCATATATAATTAACATAATGACAGCTTAATCATATTCAATTGCTTCACCTATTCTCAGTAGCTGTTGTATAATATTTGAGAAAATAAAAATTAATTTAGAACCCGCTCCTGCAAGTGCAAATGTAAACACTGAGCTTAGTTCTGTTTTGCTCTATAGAGATGCATGTGAGTACTGATTTACCCACATGCATCCACTTGAAACCAAGGCCACTAATTAGATTCTAAATGTGCCAGGAAATTTGAGTTTCAGTGATAGGTTCTCTTACAAATGTGCGATGCACTTTAAAACCCTTGCCTGAAAGATACCAAGTGAGCACAAAATACTATTGAGTTACATTTCACATCAGCTAATAAAAAATTCTGAAAAAAATTTTTTTTTCTTTTTATGCTTCAGTAAATTTTTCCCTGAAATCTTTCTTACTATCCCTCAAACCTTTTTTGTGTGTGGTTTTCTCACAAAAAGTGTTCTAGAACGCTCATGGTATTCTTGTTTCTGACTTAGTTATAATCATGCTACATACAAAGAAAGTTATAAAGTTAGGTCTTTGCTCTGTTACCCATGACTTGTGTAAGTATGGTTCAAAGAAGAGAGTGGGGAGAAGAGGTTTTGTCCATAGCTCAGGCCACAAGTCAGGCTGTTAAAAATTGGAAATCTCACATTCATAGTTAAAATTTTGATGTAAGAGTAGATATTAGAGATTTTTTGTATATTATTTATTTATTATTTCTTTTTAAAAGTCAAAAATCCTTTTGCCTTTGAACAAAACAAACCAAATAACCCAAAGGTGTTTAATGTCCTTTGGTCATGATAAGTAACTTGTAGAGTTTGTTGAAAACACAATTTAATGGCAGCTTTTGCCCCTGAGCCTTCACAAACTGGAAGAAAAGTACTGAGCAGAACCAAACAAGCCTTTCTTTTTCTTTCTCCTTCTATCTCCTAACACAATGAGCCAGACCATCTGTTTGGAGGTTTGCAGTTAGCTCTAAAAATTGCATGAGCTGTTACTGTGCAATGGTCATACTTGCTGTGTGTGGTCTTAATCCACATAGCTGCTGAAGTTTCTGTGAATCGCAGGCATAGTCTGTATGCCTTACTACCAATTTGAGCTCAATTCCCATGTGAGCTCTGTAAGAACCATCAGGCCACAATGTGATGTCATCTTCAAGTGCTGCTGAAAAAGGTTAGCAGGTCTTGCTGCCAGTGAGGCTACTTAGCTCAGGTTGTACACCAACAATTTGGTCTGAAGCTACAGTGCCTCTAACTCCAAAGCCATTTTACTGTGTGCTGCAAGACTGCTATATTAAGCTGTCCCACTGCTCAATCCCTGAGCCTCCTGGCATATTTTCTAGCTGTGTCATCCGCCTATTAATATCTGACAGGAAAGAAGTCCAAAAGCCAAACAGTTTTAGACCTCCAAAACCAGTGATGGCCTTATTTCCGATAATACACAATAATTTCTGTTCCATGTGTTCTTTAGAATCACTAAGAGAACACAGTATATGTAGAAGACAGTACAGCTTTGCCTAGTTCTATGAATATACTTGAGACTTTAACAAGATTGAGAACAAAATCTTAGATTCACATATATACTGCATTTCTTTAGGCCACATGAAATATTGTATGTATTGTGAGTGCTTGGTATGTACCCTGCCCTTAAAGACTGACTTAAAACTAGGATGCAAAGTTGTGGTTTAAGATTAGATAACCTTGCCCTGATGCCTAATTCTCATCTTTATCCTTTTGACTCTACAAATTAATGAACAGGGGAAAAAAAAGCTGCTGGCTGTTCTCCAGCACATCTTCCTTATGAGATGGATATTAGTAACACGGATCACGAAAAATGTCTCCCCTTTCCCGACGTGATCAGTAATGAAGAAATGAACAATACTGACTCTAAAATAATGCCTAAACAGCCATTTACAAAGAGGAAGCTTAGGCCATGCAGCTCTAAATTACTGCTTTACACTATACCAAAAAAAAAGAGTTCAAAGTTTCTGACTTGGTTTTCACTGTATTATCAATTTAAATTGTTAAAAAAGTACAAATTAACTGGAAGTTTAACAGTAATTGTAAATAGCTGTGATGTAGCTCCAAAATTATCTATTTCTGCAGTTTCACCTGGTCTCAGTACAATATGAATAAATGGTTAGCAATTTTGATAGGGTTTTGTTATTTTATACTGTATGTCAAATATCACTGCTGTATTGTCTTCCCTGTCTCCCCACCAAAAGTCCTACCTAAAATGCCATTACTGCTTTGAGGTTTGTACATCAGTTTACAGAAGAAAGAGAATGGAAAGAAAAACTATATATATAAACATCTAGCAAGCTATTTTTATTTCTTCATGTCCTACGGTCATAAAGCAAAGCTAGGTATGAAAACTTCCCAAGTAATTTCTTCCTTATGTTTTTCTCCCTTGAAATAATTCACAGATAAAAGCTGATTCAAAGAGACAGCAAGCATTCTTGCTGTTCATTATCATATTCTCAGACATCACTTGCATAACCAAGCTAACAAAGCTGCAAGACTAAAAGCTTGGTTATGTACCACATAAAAGAACTTGGAAAATTACATAATAACAGTGTTGACCTACAGAGTGACTGTAAAATCAGACTGCAAGATTTAAATGCTTAAAATTTTGAAAATGTTAATTTGACAACTCTCAATGTTTCCCCAACACTAGGAAAAAAAAAAAATGAAATGCATAAAGCACTGAATATCAGTCTTTGTAGCTTCCAACAGAATTTGCTCTATACTGTAAAAATGAAACTTTAACCACAGTACATATAAGCTATGCCCAATGAATGTACATTAAATACACATGTAGAGAGATTTGTTCAGCATTTCTGAAAAATATATTCAAATGACTAAAAATACAGATGAGAACTTTTTGATTAAGAGTTAACACTAGGAAATAACTAAAACAGAAACAAAAGTGAATTGCCTATTCAATAATCATAATTTGAAAAAATAAATAATGGCTGATAAATTATTTGTTTGAATACCTGTATAAATTACTACTTTGACGACTTATCATAATTGCCCTTATTTCTTACTGGTCAGTCTTGCTGAGTTGCTTCTGGCAATCATTAATTCTTACTAAGGAATATAAATGTTTTATATTGAAGTGCTGAAGAAAGAGACATGGCTTACTAGCATCCTCAAAATCATGAGTAAACCATTATTTTATCTTTTAATTAAAATCTGTGGAGGTTCTGGTCTCCTAACCTTCTACATCATGCTGTTCTGACACCATATTATGCGGAGCAGTAGTAGTACAGGTAAGGTTAAGTCCAGACTTGGGAAGAAAGGTCAGTCAACCCTGTTATGGTCACCATCTTGGCAACAACCCATTTTTTTTTTCCACTATACACAGAAAAACCACCAGAGTTTAATGAATGTATTATAAGTTAAAATACAACTTCTGTGATAGTAGTTTCAGAGAACATAAAAAGCTGTGTCTGCAACTAAAAATGTAAGCTAATTTGTATTCATTTTGTGACATTATTGACAAGCACATAGGAAAATGAATCAATAACTAAGCTATCTTCTTTTCCTTTAAGTGCTCAAGTCCTGTATCAAGAGGTTTTGTATTTTATAAAGGCAGGATAATTAGATTATAAAAGGATACTTTTTGGCAGATTAAATTTAACATCTTTGTCAGTATCAAAATACTAAAGATTATATTTTTAATAATATTATGAATAAAGTTTTCACAGGAGGCTGGAAGATAAGTCAATTAGAAGTTTCAATCTGAAAAGCTAAATGGCTTCAATGAAATTTCATGGAAAATGCAAGACAATAAAATATTACACATCTTTATCAATTTTTTTCAGTAATATATGCATAATGGGCAATAACTTATCTAAATAGTACACAGAACAAGGACATACAAAATTTGCAGACAATCATCCTCAGTTTTGAGGTAGAACACCCATAGCAGTTTCTATTTATTAGATTGAAAGGTTTTTACTAAAAATGAGATATTTCTACCAAAGAACTTGATGTACATACCTAGAATATTAGTAAAAAGTGACACACTACACCTAATGTGCATTAAGTAAAAACCTGATGAAGCAAGAAATAGCGAGGCCACATCAGACAAACAAGGCAGTGAAATGTGGATAAGAATGTTTACCTGCATACCTACATGAGTGCCACAGAAACAGAGAAGTGTTTATCTTGAGTAATTTCAGTGACATTCCATTTTGCCTTAGCAATATGCCTGTACAGACACTGAGGACCTGGATCCAGTTAACTGTGTTTAGGGGGGGGGGAAGAGAGAGAGAGAAAAAAAAAAGACAAAAGGAAGAGAAGGAAAAAAAAAAAAAAAAGAAAAAAAAAAAAAGGATTGACCTGGAGCACCCTCAGAAAAAAATGAAAAGACTCATTTAGGTATTTGCTGTTAGATAGTCCAAGCTCATGAGGATTGTACAAAATGTAAACGCCAGTGACCTTCTAACAACATCCCACAGAGCTCTGCAGTGTATAAGACTGATGTAGAGCATGAGTTTCTAAACCACAACATATGCACCACTGCTCACATACAGGCCTTTTTTAAATGGTTCACCACCTGACACAAATGCTACCATTGCCTGTGGTCACATGTGGAGGGGGAGAGAGGGCTACAAGGAATTGCAAGGATCTTGTTCTATTCTTGTTACTGTTGAAGAATAGCTTACATCACATACTGTTAAAATCTTAATATTTCTGACCAAAATTTAGATGCACAGAACAGGCTAATAAATTGGAAAATGAGAAAACTGAAATAAAATCACCATCAGACAGTAGGAAAAAATATTACAGCAGATGTCCATAAAAGACACCAAGAATGCAAAAGTAACGTGTTCCCCAACACTGAACAAAAGCTGAAAACTCTAATAGTGTCGGAATTATTCCAAGAATATAGACAAATATTGTTAAATTGTTCATTTACTTTCTGATCATCGCATCCTCAAAACTCATCTATGTTCCCCTGTGATGGTTTGCTGAAGTAGTGAGACACAGGAAAAGTATGTAAAAGACAAGTAATATTGAATAAAAAATGAAATTTATGCTGTTTTTAAGCCACAAAGATGGAAACACAAGTAGAACTCCAGATTATTTCTTCTAAAGAAGGCAATTAAATACAAAGGTAAAATATATTACTGTGATAACTAAAGAATAAAAGTTAATAGAGAGGAAGCCGAGAAAAAAAAAAAAACACCAACTTTTTCTCTATGTTCCAAGACTTAGGTCCTTTTAAAATTCAACCTTTTTTTAAAAAAGATGTAAAAAAAGCATAGATAGCGTGATATAAGATAAATCACTTAATTCACAATATGAGATTTATTTCGATATATGACATTATGCCTGTCCTTGCAGACTGAAAAGTTTGACTAGTTTATATTTTGTTTAGTACTTATGATCCTGACAGCAGGCTGCCTTAGGCCTCATTTCCACTTAATTCAGAGAAACAACATTCCTTATTCACGTACTGTCTGATCAAAGGCTTACATTTATCACAACACACATTAAAAACAAACAAACAAACACACACAAAAACTAAAACCAGACAAACAAACAAAACAACCCCACATTTTGAGTAGACTTCTTACAGCTAAATGAAAATCAGAGCCCAACTCATGGAAAATGTATTAGTTCAGGTCATACTGCTTTTTGCACTTTGTGCACAAAGTTGCCTTGCCAAATTAGCATTCAAAGTAGGGAAGGAAAAAAGGTATCATATGATATGGGTAAATAATAGTAGAAATACAGGCATAACAATCACTAAACAGGAAAAAAAAAAAATGAGGCAAGGCTGCTTTCTTTTCTTGAGTCATTCATGTTTGCATTTTATTTACATACCGATTAAAAGAACTTTGGCCTTAATGGATTCCAGGCTTTCACATAATTGTGTTAGTGCTGAAGGATCTTTGGGCCCAGCAGTCACAACAACATGCAAAGTGAAATGCCAGTTACTTTGGCTTGAGTATTGTGGGCATTTTGCTTGTATTTAGGCAAGTCTGTGTGTACCATCAGTCACTGCCTGTCAAGGAACATAACAGTTCTACTTTAACCCCCAGAGCAGAATAAGGTCAATTCAATCACATTCTATTTCCTGGATGTTTTAAGTATCTAACACACCTCATACAGCTACTGACAAAAATAAGTTGTCTGTACAGTTACATAAATTAGTATCTCTACGATTATAATATTTTCTTGAAGTTTTGTGTGACAGTCCACCTGATCTTTGATATCTCTCAAGAGTTTGGCAGTCAAGGTGGGCCATCTCCCACCAGTGCTCATGATATAGGTAAGACAGTATAGAATTTAAATAATTCACAGCTAAACACCAAAACAAATTCTGAATGTGCTTTTATTCATTTTTGTCCTGGTTTGAGTTATAAGTAATGTTGTTCGGTGATTTCTACTTTTTGGCTAAGTCTCTTCTAACGGCGCTTTCTAAAGTTAATAGCGTATTTTTGGAGACAGCATCTGCTTCTAGCAGTGATGATGCTTGACGTTTAGACTATTGAGGATTTAGTGTGCAGAAAGGGTCTTTCTTATACTTGCTCCTATAGAAACTAAGCACACTTCTAAAGCTTGCCGGCCACACTGAGGGTGCTGGAAGAAGTCACACATGCAGCAAGTAATGGATACAAGTGACCCTATATTGACCAACAAGATATTCCATCCCCTATAAGTCATTTTCACTATAAAGCTGAGGGATGACGAGGCTCAAGCTCTCTTTTTCAATGACTGGCATCTGAGGAGGGCTACGTCCATTTTGTCTTAGATTCCACATCCATGTGTTCCTGAATGCATTTCCAAAATCCACCTTCTGAAACAGCTTCCTGTCTGCCACTGAGCCCCATCTGAGACTTCCTCTCCAACATCAGTAGCAACTGTAATTGCCTTCAGGAGGGGTCGCGTTCCATATTGGTTTCACATATATTTATTTGTTTCATTGTATTATAATTTTCATTAAAACCTTTTCAGTTTTTTAAACTGTAAGTTCCTCTCCCTTATTCCCTCTCTCTTCCCCTTTGAATCATTCATCTAATGGCTGGCCCAGCAGTAACCCTTGACAGTTTTGCTTTGCTGAAACACAAATGCAGTTTGAACTAGTCAAAGACACAACCATGTGGAAGTTGATAGTCTATTTTAAGGACCTGCAAACTGGCAATGTTTCTCAACTAAAATTAATGTCACAAAGCTCAAGACAAGCACCATCCCAGCTTATGGTATGCTGGCACCAGCCTTCTTTTATTTTTATTTCAAGTTTGTTATATTTGATAAACTGAGAGTGACCAGACACTTTTTTATTTCAGCTGCTGCAGAGGAGACAGGCAAGATAGCATTCAATATGGTAACAAAAGTGTTGTTTTAATTTCATCTGTTAAATATGTATTTGACTAAAAAGACAGGAAAATGGTAAAAGTTATAGCTTCAACTTCACAGATGAGAAAAATGAATATAATTTAAACAATTCTTGCAACCACCTACATCTTTGATTTCATTGATGAATCATTCAATCAGTAATTTTCTCCATTTTAAAATGTTTCCAACTTTCTGCTTAATAAATAAATATCTCTGCTGGGAGCCTTCTGTCCACTCAAGAATAAACATCACTTCTTTAAAGATAGGTTTCAAATCTCACAGCTATAAGTTTTGACTGGATGTTTTTGCTCTGGGAATTTCAAAAAGATCCTAGGATGACTTAAGCAACTTAATTTCAAGTATCTTTCAATTGAGAAATCTAAAGGAGAAACATCTTGGAGATAAATTATCATTTGGTTCTTAGGGCTCGCCTTAGAGGCCTTTCAAAATAGATTTGTCGCGAGATCCGTGATAGGAGGAGGCTGAATAATGTGTCATCTTCTCCAGTCTGAAGAATTAATCCCTATATCCAAACCCATTTTGTCCTTGAAGGAGTTTGCATGCTCATTGATTCTTTGACAGTCTTTCACAGGTTCTGACTGAGATTCCCTCTTTTTCCAATATACAGCGTATGTTACAGTACCCCTTCTACTAGTTCAGAAAGTCAATTTTGTTCTTGCACATTATTAACTACTGCTTTCTTTCATTTTGTCCTAAAACCTATATAAGGTGACAAAAATCCTAGTATCAACAAAACTGGATTTTCTCTTCTGTGAAACACAAGATTCATCAAACTTCGGTATAAGGCCTTATCATGGAGAAGCAGAAGAAGCTTTCTGAGCAACAGAAATGGAGCTGATCTCCGCTTTTGGAAGTAACATTTATCTACAGAAGTAGTCTCCAAATTGGCATTTCTGACATTGCTTCTGGACAAGCTGAATTTCCCCCCCCCAGCTTTCAGGCTTTGGTCCTTAGTTGTAATAAACCCTGGATTGTGGACCACTGCTTTAGCTTCCCTTGCCCAAAGCACACATGGCTCAGTGGTCACAAAGAGCCAAGGAGCCCAGCCTGGATGGGCTGCAGTCAGTGTTCAAGTGCCCAGCATGAAGTACTGCAACCCCAGCATCACAAGCATCAAGAAACTGATGCAAGATCCTCTCACTTGATATTTTCCTCCATTATATGCCACATCTTATCAAACATACCCTTTCTCTAGTCGTGTGAACCCAAGGTTGTGTTGTGTCAGGTATTTTCTTTAGTACTGAATCAAGTTTTTAGAATTATTTCTCCTTTCTACATTTTATTATTCTGTTGTTTTCACATGCTAGCTGAAAATAGAATTAACTTTCTGGTTTGCTTTCTCAGTGAAGCAAATGGAATTCATCCCCTCCACCACAAATTAATACAATATTGCTAGAAAAAACATTTTTACTTATAGTTGGAAAACCTGTAATGCACCTCATGTCACTAGTCCATACATGAATAATTCAGATTCAATTACTCCATGACAGAGTCACCATAAAACTGAAAAAAATTAATAGGTTATTTATTAGTGTGAGTGAAGACAGCCCCCTATATTCAGCATCCAAAATAATGTAGTAGGTAAAATAGGAATAAGTGATTTTAGGGAAAACAGGAGAACAGGCAAAGGATGTTGTTTTCTTTCATTGTTCTGTGTTCCTGGCATTAAAACTGAACAAAGTTGAAGCATGGAGGAATAGACTTATTTTACCTTCAGAGTAGCAATTTGATTTGACCATCACCCACAAAAGAAGAAAAAATTCTTAAAGATAACACATTTCCTAAGACTGTGACAAAACAAACTACAGGCAGTTTTGCAAATGAGAGTATCATTCCTAACAGAAGGATCTGCAAAAGGTCTGCCGATCCTCAGGAGAAGCTGAAAGGAGACCACAGCACATCAGGTGACCTCAAACAGACATTACCTTCTATTAAAACTGCTGAAAAAAATAAATCTGCACAAAATGGCTTAGATCTAAGCACATACATTTTAGTCTTCACCAAAGGAGGAAGGGAAGTTCGATTCCCCTTCAAGGGAGAAACCAAGTTAATACACCAGTCATTAGAAAAGAGGCAGTCAGTTTGCAGCAAAGTTGCAAAATCCATTAAGTACTTTATAAATGGGCTCAAAACCTTATTTTAGATGAAATTTGATTTTCACTTGCATAGTAGAAACATGCAAGCTTAAACCATTTAAACACTAGACATTGGGGAGATGAAGTGAAAGGTCAGAACTTTTTTGAACTGCAAAAGATAAATTGCATTATTATATAATTTAATTTTTAAGAAAGAGCTAAATTTTAGCACAGATACAGGAAAAAGACAAGACAGCAACAAATTTATATCTTTTAATGATAAGCATATCATTCCACTATCAAATTACAGATATGGTAATTACTTGTAACCATACAATGCTGAATATTTAAGGAACTGGCATTTACCTCATTTACCTGCTTGAAAAGACTTGAATTTCAATATATATTTTTAACATACATATTTGTGTTTTTTTCACAAACCAAATATACATAGACTTTATTTAATTTTGATAAAGGTTTGATTCTAACCACCTTGCCACAGGAAAGGAAAAGATCACCCTACCCCCAGCAACAGAAAAATTTTAGCTAAGTATTTTGTTCCTCTCAGCAGAAACAGTTTTTGCATGTTTGGACTGAAGTACCTGTTACTACTTCTGACACAGTTTGCCAAGAGGAATGTACAGATAACCTTTAGTTTGAGGATTAAACTCCACAAGACAATATTTACAGGTAGATTTTATTTATTTTTTAATTACAGATCATAATCCAGCATATTTTACTTTTTCAGTATTGAGTTCTTCAGTGAAAACTCAGTATTTGTGAATTAGGATATTCCCTTTCAATTTTAAATTCAGTTATTTCTAAACTTTATCAACTTAGACTGGCACAAAAGCTTTGAATCAAATGTTCAGTAATTGGATCTGAAAAAGGATTTGCTAAATAGTGAAATCTTTATTACAATGAAAGGAGCAAATTAACTTTTTGGAAAGGAATATATGACACAAGTGTTCTGTATGAATAACCTAAAATATGTATTGAAATTATTCAAATTCTAGTGAATTTTTTAAAACTAGTAGTATGCAGTCATGGTGGCATGGAACCTTACTGGGGTTTAGCTTTCAACATATTGTTAGTGAACTGCATCCAAATATCCTAAAAGGAACTGTCTGTAAGAAAACAGGGGTTAGTGTGAATTGGTGATTGATTCTGGGAAAAAAAAAAAAAAAAAAAATTGCAAATGAAAAAAGAAAGTTCAATAAAAGCAATGCTTGCACCATTGCCAAGATTACTCAAAATTATTCAGACTTTGTTTTCTATGAGGTGATTTTGGTAGTGGTGATAAATTCAACTGAAACGTGATGTATGCAAACTAGAATTAAATGAAGTAGATTACCTGCAAATTGGAATACATCTTATTTGTTATTTCCTTGCATGCAAAAGCAAAGATAACACTTTAAAAGGCATAGATAACATTACAATTTATTAGTGCAGCACAATCATGACCTGAGTATAAAGCAATTACATAGCTGCAGAAAAGCCTCCATAATTATCCTTTATAGTTTAAGTTCCTTCATAACTGTACTCCAGAATCTTAGCTTCAGCAACACCAAACTCTCTAGTCCATATGCTTGGAAACAATAACCTTCAAAGGGTTTGGTTAGGTTTACAATGATACCTGGGGAGGGCTGCGCACAAACTGACATAGCTATTCAGAGGTGTGAACTGATCCTGTTTGTCAAAACAGGTGCTAATGAAAAAAAACAAAATTATAACAATTTAAAAGTCAGTGTTAATTGTTTCACTGCTGAAAATTACAGAAGAAAAATGGCACTGGTGAATCTGTTGTTATTAAATGTGGCAGCAAGGAATGACATGGTGGATGAAAAGGGCAGTATGAGACTTCTCTGAAAAGCTCATGGAGGTGGGAAAGAGCTATGAATAATTTCTTATATAGGATTTAGAGTAATATCTGTCTTATTCCAAGGCAGATGTGAGAGTAACAGACATAAATTTATGGAACTGCCTCTTAGCTGTGGCATAATAGGACCAAAGGAATCAATGAAACAAAGTCCTGAAGGAAAAGAATTCTCTTAATTCTTATTTTCCATACACTTATAAAATTATGCCTGTACTGACTCCCAAGGCTTAGAGCCCAGACATTCTCCAATCAGGGCGCAAATGAAGCAACAAGGTGCTGGTCTTGCCCCTGATCTCCACCAAGTTAAATCCTGTTCCATTTCATTATTTCAAGCCTAGGAGCATTTAACACATCTTGTTCTCCTTTTGCTTTTCTCCTGCTGTTTGCCCACTCTGAGAGCAGCTAATTCTGATGCAGCACAGCTGTCTCTGCTCCCGAACCTGGAGGAAAGGTGGGGCTAGGCTGGGCCCCCCTTGAACCCCCCAGGGCAGCATCCAGGTAGCAAGCACAAACTACAGGCTGGAGACTATCAAAGAAAATTTCTCATCCTTCCCCTGTACATCAGTGCCTGAGCAGCCTATGGATAACAGAAGCTTAATTTGTAGAATTTGGGATTCTTTCTAAAATGTAGCCTTTCAGTTTTGTCAGTATGTTAATTTTTATTTTGAAATACCTCTATTATACTGCAAGTTCTCAACTACTCCACAATAAAATTCATGACCAGGTGTTATTAACTTTCAAATATCCCACTCATTTAAATAAGGTGCTGTTTTCTTCTTTATAATACACCAAGCACAATATTATATAATTTCACAAAATTTGTTTTAGATATTTAAAAGTGATTACATTTCTTTGTTTGGGAAAGTATTTTGTGCAGGAGATTCATCCTATAAGCAATATTCTTAGCTGAGATTACTCAGTCCCTTTCAAACAATGTGTGGTAAATTGCTTATTACAGTCAATTATACCATACAATATGAAGCAGTTTTATTCTACGCAATTCTTTCAACCATAAGAAATTACTAGTAAATGCTACCAAACAACAAAACTTATAAAGACTTTTTAAAAGTAACAAAATACCTTGCACAAAATGGATAAATCTTAGAGATTCCCTAAAACCAAAACCATTCTGGCACCTGTGCAACTGCAGTACAAGTCTTTATGTTAAAGCAACGATTAAAGCAGTACACTGAAAAAATCCAACCCACTACTACAAGGTCCCTGCCTCTTTTCAGGGCAAAGAGAAAACAGATGGTGTCTTTTCTAGCAATAAGCTAGGTAATCCATATTCCCTTCTAGTGATACTACCCTTGTACTTCCTGTGTTTCCTTTTATCTAGCGTGTTAGCTGTGATATCATTCTGGTTTTACCACCATTTCTCCAGACAGTTAATCACTAATGCTTAGCTTACTTCTTTCTGAATTAAATACAAAATTAGATGGTTTAACATGTCTTGTGCAACTCTGCACTACATCACTGCTGGGAGTTTTCTGAAGAACATATGAGCAGTGTATCTTATTAGTTTTAGCCTCACATGTCAAAATGAAAGCTTTAAAGAAAGTCTTTGAAAGATTTTTACCATTGTAAATGTAAATGAAGAAGAATGGGCTAATCAATCAAGTTCAGTAAATTACTAATAGACCAACAAAGCAACAATAATGAATCAAACAAATGTCTACGGTAATTGATTCTGCCAACTGCCTTTTCATTAGTAAGAGGTCATACTTCTACAGTTTGTCAATAAGTATATGCAATACACAGACTTCAGAAAAGAGCAATCACTGTTTCTAACAAGCAGATCCCTGTAATGATTGCTTATTTGCTTAAACATTCTGATAAAACACCCCATCACTGATAAAGGAATAATATCACTTCATTTCACTGGCTCTCTTACCTGCCCTGGCTAACATTAAGCTGCACCGAGACGTCAGGGCAGGAACAGTCTGTGGTGGTCTCTGGAGTCTGCTCTGGTCATTACCACCCATGAGGCTGGCTGATTCTCAAGAAAAACAGAACATGCAGAAGAGTGAGAAGGAGGAGGAGCAGGACTGACATATGCCTAGGTCTCAGCCCAACCTGGAGTCAGGGCACACACTTAAACCCAATCAGGGAAGTGCTTCTGGGTGCCAGAGTCTAGCTGCCTGGAGTTGAGTGATGTGAATTTACTCACTGCTTTTCCCACTGAGCTTTTGAAAATATTAGATAGATAGTATTTTAAAACCTTCCTAAGATCAAAAACTTCCAAAATACTTGCAAAGTGACCTTGCAAGTTTACAGACCAAATTTCATGTACTCGATTTGTTTGTTACAGGTGTGACAAAGCTATACTTCAGTCTTCAGAAATACTTCAGTGTATTTTACTGCAGTCTGGAACTATACAATGTTACCTTAATCATCAACAGAAAGCAAACATCTATTTAAGAACTATTTCAAAAAAAGCACTCAAAATGTAGATTTCAATGTGCTGACTAAAGCTAAAGCAAACCTCTAAGCAAAAAAAACCAACTGAACCTTTGTTATTGATAGAGAGCACTCAGCTCCAGGTTTCAGTAGCATACTAAACAGATTACTGGAATCACAACCAACCAAATTCACAACTGGTGTCAATTTAACTTTCAGAATTTTATGGAAGATGGAAACTGCTATTATTTTTCAAAGAGGTATAGCTCATAAATGAGTTATTACAAAGACTTCTTCCTCAGCATTCTGTTCCCTAGGTTCTGTTAGCTATTTCACAGAAGTGTATGTGTAACAAAAATGCCTTCTAATTACAGTCCTACACCCCAAAAAGCCTCGATGTGTGATACATATATAGATCCCATCAAAGGTGATGGACATACTTTCACCTCCTTCTCATTTAAGCAACAGAGCTACAATAGCAGATGCTCTCTTTTGAGGCTGTGTTTCATACGTAAGATTGATACATAAACTGCTTTAAGATCAAATAATAGCTACTGTTCAGCCAGATCAATTTTCCAATATAATTCACCTTTAGTTTCACAATTAATGCAGTAAATGTTGCCTGGGATGTCACCGCCTCTTCAAAAATGCTCACAGAATACACAGCTTCAAAATCAATACAAATGCTTTTCCAACAATGCGAGCTGCTTGGCTATGTCCAGAACAAGTAGCGTGGGCCAACTGGAAGCAGACATGTAAGGAATAAACAGCTGGCAAAGATGATCTACTGTCCATGTTTCAGACATGTCCACAACAAATCTTGCCTCTCCATCTGATAAAGCTGAGAAACCATACGAAGCACTGCTAGAGAAATAATACTTTCATTCACAGATTCTTGTTGCTGAAACTATTTTTAAACTTCAATGGGTTAGAAAGATTCTTTTGAACAAACAGGAAAAAAAAATAAAAAGAGCAGTTTCTCAAATATTTATGTGATAGATTCCTAACATAAATGGGTTGATTTATCCTAGTGGATTCAGAAAAGGAAAAAAAAAAAAAAAAAAAAAGAGTTATAATTAAGAAAAATCCAGAATCCTTGAAATAAGTGATACCTCTGTGGAGTTCTGTGAAAGAGAACAGCCAGTCTGGAAAACACCCTTTAAAAAAACTAAAGTAAGAGGGAGAATTGCCACTTCTGTCAAGCAAATCACGTTGTCAACATGTATAAGCAATTATGATAAAATACATCCAGAGGACAAAAGATTCCTTTTGCCACCCTGTCAGCAGCAAAACAGACAGATCATCGTATTTTTGTATATTTAGAAAAAGGATGAAAGACCACAATTTTAATAACTAACATCTATTGTATGTCTTTAGACCTCTCCACTAGAAAAAAAAAAAAAAAGCCCACAAAACAAAACAAAAAACCAAACCAACCAACCAAAACCCAACATCAAACCAAAACCTCACATTATTTTTTTCTATTATCAGGGTGGAGAAAACTCTACCACCAGATGTAAACTTCACGTCTTGCATATAGCTTTATGCTCTAATTGTAATCTACTCTGAGGATTTCTGAAAGGCACTGTATTGTAAGTCAGTAAACCTGTTTGATTTTTCATTCTCAAACAACTGGCATAAACATACAGCTATTCCACCTGAAAACAAAGTAGAATTTTATTTAAATCAAAATCAAGATCTCAAATAGAAGAAATTATTAGTTAAACTATGAATGCAGTTATAATCATGCATAACTTCAGTCTCTAAAAACATAGATTATTTTTCCCTAAATATAAAAACAAATTTTAGATGCCGTAAACAGGAACAAAGTTACCTCTTTACACTAAGACAAGTAGGGGAGTTTGGGGAGAGAGATTGTTTTAAATACAATTTAAAAGATTTGTATTTTTGTACACTGCGTATGAGATTTCCAAAAGCAGCTCATTCACTTTAAGTGATCAGAATGAGGTTTTAAAAAAACCTGCCTATTTCTTTAAGAATTTAGTAGTAAGTATATCATTTAACCACAACTCAGTGAACATTTATTATTCTGATATAAGGTGTTTATATTTCACCTACAGAAATATCGAATTTTTGAGATCTGAAGATATTTATTTCCTGCTGTATGTGCACTAAATTGGTTTCAGTCCCAGAGGTACTCAATACTACTGTATTTTCCATTATACATTTGTGATTGGATTCATTATTTAAGATTCTGCCAGGTATTTGCCCTTGTTACTTCAGGAATACTAATTTAGTAAGACGCTCTTATTCAGTATTAGCTTAAATGGTCATATTTAAGAGCTGCAACATTTGAGTGATATGGCTGTTGGAACACAATATTAGATCCAAAGAAATTAGGAAGAAGGAAAAAAAAAAAACATAAATAACTAATCTGTCATTTTATGGCTATTCCCCAGTGCAGTGTTTACCAGGTGCCTACTCTAACAAACTTAAATTTTCCAACTTAGCTCCTGAGAGCCATACCCACAGCCTTAGGGGCTCACAGGCTGCTCCAGTTGCTACTGTCCTCCTTTGCCATCCTCTTAGATGGCTTATGCACATTTGGTTTGCTGGGGATTATCACTCCTACTTTCAGCTTTTTTTCCTACGTAATTGCTTCCAAGTTTCTCTAAGTATGTTATCCATCTTCCAAATTCTCCTCATAAGATCTAATTTGGCTGCATTTTCTTGAAGCTGAAGCTCACTGTGGTACTTCTGCCAGTGTTTCTAATCTCTCTGTAGGCCTCGTATAATTTTTTTTTTTTTTTTTAATTTACAAGTATTTCTATCCCCTCACAATTTAGTATCGCATGTTAATTTATTAGCATGTTGTTAACACTCTCTCCCAGATCATTAATAAAGATGTTAAAAATGACTGGTTCTAGCAGCGATCCCTGTGGTACCCTCAAGACTCCCTTTGTTTGTAATCTTTCAGCCAGCTTTTAATCCACATGACAGTGCTCTTATCCAAGACAATTTAAATTAATTTTGTAAGTAAGGTTTCACAAGGCAACAGCCAACCTTTTGCAAAAATACAAAATCACTACATTTATTCATTCCCCACCCCTCACCCCCTACCCCAAATATTGTACATTTTGGTATCAATTAAAATAGTAAGCTTTATTTGCCAAGTTCAATGACAATCATATCCTATGTATTTGTTGAATCAAATCCTTTAGATCTTGTGTAGATATTTTTATACTAAAGATGCTTTCTTCTGAGTATTTTAGATTTCCACTGTAGCTTGTTGTATTTTAGAACTGATAAGTGATGTTGTAGTATGATGACTAAGAAGTGGTAAGGAATATAGCCTTATCCTCTATGCAGAAAGTAAAAATAGGTTTATCTATACATTAATCTGTATGCCTAGTGGTAGGATTTCAGTATAAATTCCGAGTAGTAGAATACTATAGTTTTACAGAAATATGGTAAAGACTAAATCAGTCTGTTTCCAAGGTAAATGAGATCCAAGTTTCACTACAGAAATCTTACAGGTAAACATAAAAAGTCATAATCTGTATCAACTGTTTAGTAAATGGTAAAGAGCATGTGAACTCTATGCATACATAAAGGCATTTTCAAGTTATTTCATTTCCAGCTTTTTATTAATAGCTACTTTACAAGATTTTAACTTACTGCCTAATAAGTGCATTTTCCTCAATTTTCCTTGTTAAGAGTCCTGATTGAAATTGATTTCAGTATCCCTGGCAACTGTTCTCTCATATTTCATAGAATGGTTTGAGTTGGAAGAGACCTTACTGATCATCTAGTTCCAACCCCACTGCCATGGGCAGGGACTTCTCTGACTAGACCAGGTTGCTCAAAGCCCCATCCAGCCTGGCCCTGAACACTTCCAATGATCAAACATCCACAACTTTCCTAGGCAACCTGTTCCAGTATCTCACCAGTCTCATAGTGAAGAACGTCTTCCTTACATCTAATCTAAATCACTTCAGTTTAAAGCTATTACCCCTTGTCCTATCACTACATGCCCTTCTAAAAAGTCCCTCCCCAGCTTTCTCACAAATCTCCTTTAGGTACTGGGAGGCTGCTATAAGGTCTCCCTGGAGCCTTCTCCAGGCTGAACCACCCCAATGCTCAACCTGTGCTCATGGGAGAAGTGCTCCAGCCCCCTGATCATCTTCATGGTTCTCCTCCAGACTCAATTCAACAGGTCTATGTCCTTTTCATATTAGGGACACAATACTTCAGGTGGGGTCTCACAAGGGCAGAGTAGAGGGCAAGAATCACTTCTCCTCAACCTGCTAGATACAGGCCTAGGATTTTGTGTGTGTCTTAACACATAGCTATAATATGAATCTCTAGATTATTAGCTTACTTCCTATTATTGTCATGTTTATAAAATACTCCTCTTCATCTAAAAAAACAGAGATTATAAGTGTGACAATTTATCCACCTCTTCAGGAATTTTAGAATAAGAATTCTAATTCTCATGTTCACTGGACTCCTTATTTCTAAAAATGTTCCAACATAAATTCCTAAATCTTGATGTCCTTATCACATGATGCAAAATCACTTTAAATTTTGACGAATGCAAATAGATAGCATTCAAGTAGTTCCAAACTCTTTCATTTTAGATTTATAAAGGCTTCTAAGAACAGCTAAAAGAAACTGGTCTAAAAGCCCATTTGACAATGATAGGCTATATAATATTAATACCATTCACCTTAATAAAGTGAAGGACAAATGTTATCTCAATACCCATAAGAATCTCCCTGTAAGAATTATGGCAAAATGACAAACATGAAACATGCTGCTTTTAATAAAAAAGGAAATGTGTTTTCCTTCTCTAGAAGGAAGTAGACAGTGGGTTTTTCAGTGCTGCATAATACTGTGGAAGTTGAGAGGTATGAGCAGACATAATAAGGAAAAGTTTAGTTCTTTGCTATTGGAGTCAATACACACTATGGAGAAATAACTAAACTCTTCTTTACAAAATGCTTCCATGTAGCCATCAGCACACTCAGTAGCTCACTATGGAGGAATCATATATTTCTTGGAAAGTTTGTCTCAGAACCTTGAAATTTCAAGCTTAATTCTCATTTAATTTTGTGAGGTGCCTTTGCTGCATATTTTCTTGAAGAGGCATGAGCATTCTTAAACAGAGATGCCACTTACTACAAATAACCTTTTTTTAAAATATCTACTAGAGGTCTTTTCAATTATTACCGGCTTACAATTTGCTGTCTCTAAAGATACCTGTTTAAAAAAGGGGGAAGAAATGGTTTTATAACTTCTGCTTATCTGTGAGCTTCTGCTGGACAAAGAGCACCAGTGTATTGATGGTAAACACCTGATCTGCAGATCATTTCCTCCATTTCCAGGTGAAGTGTATGAAAAGAAACATTTCCATTATTGCAAAAATGTACAGTTCAAATACATTTGCAATTGTAGTTTTTTTGTTCCTGTAATTAGCAATTTACTTTGTGCTTTTATACCATCAGTTATACCTATTCACAGTTGTATATACTTTTACTATTATGTAGCACTATCTAGAATACTTTTCAGTGGCCTATGGAATCCAATTTTATTCTTTCTTTCCTGCTCCCTCCACTCCCTCTTTCTCCTGCAGTGCTTTCCGATAGCCTATTCCAAGAGTACATTGCTAGATAGTGTCAAGTCCTTTTCAGTCCTGTGATCTTGTGCAAATGCAGGCAGTTTAAGTGGAAAGATAAAATTGGAACAGAATAGATTACATCAGCAGCAGGGGAGTAGCGGCATGATGCCAAAGGAATGGCAATCCTCCTGGTCTTGTTCTTTACAGATCTGCTGGGCCTGATGGCTTTGCTACACCTGAAAGAAGGAACTCGTGTGGGCTGAGAGGTGAGAAGAACAGGATATTCTAGAGCTTGAGATTATTCTTCTCCATGACTACAGCCAGGGGTGTCTTTTCCACTCACTGAAATGGAGGACACAAGTAGTCATCCCTTGTTCTCCAGCATTTAATTCTGATGAATTAGAAACTGATATGCAAGCATATCCTTACCTCTATGAAATTAAGTAGTTCAAAGTCCTTGCTTTCAGAAGTTTCTTTCACAGGTTATCCTGTGTAAAACGGATATTCTTGTACAAATCTTAAAAGCAAAAATTATATGATCAAATGTATTATCTGTTGCTCACACTCAATCAGCATTTTTATATAGGTCTCAAATTCAAATTTCAGGGATATTTGTTGAGCAATTTATGGAGGTACAAGTTCCTTAAATCAGCCTTTGGGGACATCTATCTTCCCAATTTCATCACTTCAAGTGAATATAATACTAGCATCCCCAGGTAAAAGTCATGATGCAATTCTATCAGGAAGTTTCTGTACTTTGCAGTGTGGGTGAGAGAGCTAATTTCGTCCTTAGATTCAGAGGCTTCATTAACAGTCTTAACACATTCACTGCAGCTTTCCAAATCCTTTCAGGCTTTAACACTTAAGCTACGGAGAACAAAATTAATAAAAGTTCATATACAGAAAATGCTGTCTGTCTTCTTTGGGTTAGAGAAATCTTTTACATAATGCTAAATACCACAACATCATTCTACAGAAATGAAATACATGAGAAATTAATTATAGCTAGGAAAGGCTGTAAACCATTATTTTGGACAATTTATCCTGATACAAAAATATGTGAAACTCTGAATTGAGATGCAGAAAGAGAGTGGAAATTAGGTGTCAATTATATGCAGGCATATGAACATCAGCATAACACATTATACCACTTTACTATTACGAGTTCTTATTTTGAGAATTTCATCGTGACAATATATTGAGCATAGAATTCATAAAAATAGGTGAAAATACCTTTTATTACCTCAAGATGGGTACTTTTTCAAGCTTAAACCTTACTTCATTGTATGAAACATTTTAAGCTGTTTAAAAAGAAATAATCTTAAACTTTCAATAATATTATTCTAGTATACGTCACAGGATGAGAGAAAAAGTCCTTCATACAGGTCATGCAAAGCTTCTGAGCACAAGAATATTTTAATCAATTAATACGTGTTGCTTAGGAAAACTTGTCTACTCATCATAATTTTCTTCTTAAAAGGTGTCTGTGACAACGAATTATGATACAGATAACCAAACTCCTACATGCTGTTGTTTGGAAGCCATGAAAATTAAAATTCTGCATCTAAATTATACAGAATCAAGCTACATTTCAAATTAATGTGAAAAGTTACAGTTATCCTTACAACTTCTGTAAAAAAGGGAAGCTTTACCGTTATCTTGGTATTACTTGCTGATTCATTTCTATTCCTTTTTATGCTCACTAAGCCTAACCCGAAATCTGCTTCTTTTTGATTTTGACTTTGTGATTGAAATAATATATGAAATTTTAAATTGTAGAACAACTTAATTCTAGGTAGAAATGCTTCACATTACTTGCAACAGCCGGAAAATACTTTGCATACAACTTTCTTTTCTGCAGCAGAGAGTGATGATTTGAACACAATTTGTGGAAATCTTCCTTTCCACATGCAATAATCTGGAAGGTTATCTCCCAACAGCAACTCCTGTTCTTTTCAGACTTTCAGAAGGCCTTTTATAGAACAAAGGGACCCAAACTGGCTGAAGAACTGAGGCCTTTAACCAGACCACAACACACAAAATTCTATTAGATTATTTGTTTATCATATTTAAAATCACATATTTAAACTTTTCTAGAAGCTCCCACATTTTTTTCTTGGGTGCAGCACAATCCAAAAGCAATTCAACACGAAAGGTAATTATTTCAGAAACTAAAGGCCCTTACTTACAGTGAGGCATGTCTACTCATACAGTTATTTGCCAGTGCACTGAGAAAGGACAAAATTGACCCTTCTACAAACTACAAATATTCTGTGGAAAAATAAATTCAGAAGATAACATAAAGCAACAAAAAGAAGGCACAAAGACTGGCAAGTTCAGATTCCTTTTTGTTAAGCACAGACAGAGAGGAGAGAAGGGAGGCAAAGGAAACTGAGATTCATTTTTCATGACACTAAAAACTAAACCTGTCTTGAATGAAACTTGCACAGGAGAAATGGAAATGCTTCATTTTCCTGCTAGTCTTACGGATTTTTGAATCAGTAAATTTTCATTATGTATTGGCCTCTAAATTGAAGGAAAATCTATGCTGAACTCTGTCCTGCAAAGATGGAAAAATATTTTCTTGCTCTCTGAGAGCCAGGTATCTGGGAGGACTATCTGTTACAGTGATAGGGATGTACCTGTAGTTCATGTGCAGGATTTTTATTTCACTGATGACAGATTTCAGCTCAGGAAACAGGTTCTCATATTCTCTTAATCAGCTAAAAAGGTCTAGATGTTGTTTTTGCCTCCTCCTCTGATTATTCTTTTGTATTATTTTCTTCTTCTCCTCACTAGACAACTGATAGAGATGTTGGTTAGAGCTTGACTAAATTTGCTTTGGATGAAGGTTATTAATTCCATACAACATGACCTTCATTTGAGAAGCTAATCTTTGCTTAAATAGTTTAATATTTTTGAATTAATATAATACAAGATACATGGCTGGAACAGATCTTACACATCTTCTACCATATTCACTGAAACTAAATGCATTGCCAAAATGACAATAAATTGGGGGATAAACATAGAAAATATATATACAAAAATTTAGTATTCTCTGTTTAGTTTTTTGGTTTCTTAAAATACAATATCTAATAGTGAGTAAACAAATTTTACAGAAAAAGGAACTTCCCAGTCTGGGATGGATGACTCATCTAGCTAGGAAAAATATGAACATGAATGTAACAATGCCTTTTGTGACTATTTTCTCACTTGTATTTATGGAAAAGAAGAACGTAATAGAAGTTGATAGTCCTCACACTAAAATGATGGAGAACTTAAAGAACAGATAACTACTATGGCTGGAAAAGCTGCCTGCAAGAAATGTAATCCTTTGTTTTTTATTAGTGAATAACAATATTCTGGTTTTTTTCAAGTTTTGAGAAACAATTCTAATTCTGCTTTACATCATACTCTACAAACCTTTTAAACTTTTCCCCACCTCAGCTGGCCTCTGAAAAAGGGAAGGTTAAAATAACTGTAATAAGAAAAGCGAACCATGACTAGTCTATACAGAAAGGCTTTTCTTGCTCTAAAACATTTTGTGGTCAAAAGATTAACTCAAGACTATGAGCTATGCTGGGTTTAGGTAACTCATTATACCAAGAGCTTAGAGTAAAGCACAGGTACATGGGCAAGTGACAGATTTGCAATGGGAGCTTCTGGTTCTCCACAAAGCAAGTGAAGAGTAGTGTCCTTTCAGTATGTTCAGTACAGTAGTGGGTAAACTAATCTGGTTTACTCCATCTTGAAGAGAAAGAGCAGGGGGAAATGTAAAATCACATTAGAGGCTTAAACTTTGTTGAATGATTGCAACAGAATTTGGTTACTGAAAAGACATTTATTTGTAGCCCCAATGTGTTTGAAAGCAGAAACACTGTCTAAATAAGTGCATTCAGAGGTATTTTTCCACCATAAAGGACAGCTTTAGTCAGACATGGTGGATGGAGTCAGAGTACAGGAAAGCAGAAGTCCACAGATGTTGATATGACCTTGATTAACAGCCTTTGGGGCATGTCATTTAGAAACTGCAAGTCTAACTCAGCAATAATGTTGAAACCTAAATGTGTAGATGCATGGAAAAAAAAAATAGCATGGCTCATGGTGATTTTTCAAAACCAAGAATGTTAAGGAAAAAAGGCACTGGTATAGCCACTCTTCAACCTGAAACAGAAGAGAAGATCTATGAAAGCCAAAATGAAGATGAGACAAGTGGAGAAAAAAAGAACTTTTGGGGAGTATTAACCTTCTGGGGGAGAATTATGGAACCAAGTAGCATGGCAAGTTAGGTGTTGCTTAAGGGACACAGACAAACATTTTAAACACACCTGCAGAGCCAAGGACAAAACTAACGACTGCTTAAGATAGGAAGAAATGACAAAAAATAATCACATTATAATCTTCTAAAGAAAACTGGTTAGTGATGTCGTCCCAGTATGACACCAGTTCAAACTTCTGATCTCAATTTTAGTATTAATGCTTCTTCCTACCATTAACTTTGATGGGAAAAGGCTGCTGTCCCTTAAGAATTGCAGAGTAAGCACACGTTTAAATCCACAAAACTCATAACTGACTTTGCATTGGTAAAGGTGGGCCCATATGCTCATCTGGATGCCTTGGCACAGACTTCATCCATCTGCCAGATGCTGTTAGACTTCCCAGTCTTCTTGACATTCTTTCCAAGCAGCTTCAATCAAGTTGGACAACTTTCTACCCTTTCCCTTCCTCTCTGGGAGGAGATAACGCATATCTAACAGCTCTTCTCAGAACTGCTGATTCTTTGCCAAAGGTTTAGCAATACTGAGGCAAAAGCAATATTGCTTTCTTTTAGCTGTTGTGAAATGTCTTCTTCACTTTAAAGCTTTTCTAACATGAGTGCAATGAGAATGGTTGCATTCTCATTGAGGTCTCCAGATCAAAAGAACAAAATGGTCTGAAATGAAAAGCACTATGCAAGCATAAAATATTAGTGAAATTACCTTCAGTGGGTCACTACCTATGAAGACAGATATTTTACTGAGTTGTCTTTCAGAAGTCTTATTTAACTCTTACAGTGTTTGCAGTAACTAGTGTCAAGCAGTTCAATAAATAATAAAAATATATAGAATCAGTCAATATGTATGGTAACAAAACATAAGAACCTGTAAAGATTTATCTTCTAGTGATGTTGGTACATCAGGAAAACAAGAAGAGAGCAGGAAATATGTTACCAAGGAATCATGATATTCAGGACACTCCAATCAAATGAACACGACAAAGTTAAAATACTGAAGGTTCAACCAATATGGTTAAGATATTTTTTAAGAGATAAGTCTATTCTTACTGTAAATAAAAATGACAGAAAAACTAACATCTAAGAGTAAGACTTTCCAAGAATAAGTAAAGGTTTTCCAGAAAATTGAAAGCAAGCAAATAATACAGATACAACACTGCCAGAAGTTTACCTGTAAAACAGAAAGAAACCCAACATCATTAAGTGAACTAGTGCTGAACAAATCAAAATGCTAACATTAAACAAGAAGTGTGGCCTGACCAGCAGAACACCACACAGGCAGCACTGGGATCAGCTTTGCAGGCAGCAACTCAGGTGGGAAAACTGAATTCCTAGATCACCCATATAGTCTCTTATTTAAAAGTGGGAGGATGCACCATTGGCTATAGGGGCAGTTGACCAAAACCCACGCTCCTGCTCACTAGATATAGACCTGACAGAAGTGCACCTCACTGTATCATGGTTGGTAGAGTGAGACTCTCCACCATTAATGTAAAAAGTCATCCCTACCTTAGTCCTGAGCTGACACAGCAGACCATCCCTACCCTTGACTTCAAAACTGAGCTCTTGTCCTAAATTAATAAAGATCACAATTAAACTACATCGAAGATGAACATACAACAAAGATGAACAGAAGTTGGATAAAACTAACCATTTTGGTGCAACTGTGCTAATAGTTACTTAGAGGAGGATGAACAACCAAAAGGATAGAACTGAACCTGGCAAGAGAATGAAAATAAACAAACTTCAAGTAATATCAAGAGGGTTTACTATAATTACCTACCTGAAAAATCTTGTTTTCTATTGTTATTTAAATTTGAGAAATAACAAGAGAAGAGATAATTCAATTTGATTCCTACAGCTCTGTAACTATGAAAGAATTATATATGAGGGAACATAAAAATTTAAAAGCAAAGACAACAAGAAACAAAAAAGTCAATTTATCATTTAAATACTAAACAGCTCCTGATAGTGAAATGATTTCTAAACACCAGTAACTTTCATTACAAACTCAAGTTACTATCTGATGTCTGATTATCATTATTTATCATTTCTTTAACCCTTTTGTCTATCAGCACATGACAGTGACCCTTTCACATTCCCAAACTGATGTAAATTAATCTTTGACTTGGTGTTCATTCTCTATATGCTTATAAAAAAAAAAAAAAAAAAGGGAAGAAAAACAGTAATAATAAAAAAAACCAAACAACAACAAACCACCCCAAGAACACACAAAAGAAACAAACAAAAACCAGCAACCCCCCCCCCCCCACAAAACCACACACCACAACCAACCAACCTACAACTTTCCATGATCATAAAACTTATTTCTCTGTGGCTACCCTTCATAGTACAAAATATTCAGATAAACCAAAATTTTGATTATGGCAGTGACCAACTAATGACAACTTAAAGGTAAACCATAAAAATGTCATAGTAAGCTGGCAGCACAGTATACAGGGGTTATCTGGAAATGATATCAAATAGCAAACAGATCTGTTGCGAGGAATAAAAACAATGCATGGCATATTCTCAGGCACAAAGACAGTCTGGTACTCAAACATAGCCTACATTTGTTATTAATCACACTGGAATCTTTTCACCCTTCTGTGCTTCAGGTTTCGATATTTGTAAAGTTGTGCAATCCCCCTCCAGCACAGAATTTGAGTTGTTAAAATAAGTAAGTGTCTGCAAAACCTCTAGAAATAGCTTAATGTAAGTAGACATGCCAGAATATTTTAGTGTGCAGTATAAAAAAAATAGTCTAGAAATCCAACAATCCAGTCACGCTCCAGAACCAAGTACTCAGAACCTACATTATTAATCCCAGTTCCCAATATTTCACTAATCAAAATATCATACTTTTAAAACTAGTAAGTTCAAGCTACAGCAAACAAGCTAGAAAAATAGGAGGAATGAAGACTGATACAGTGAGAATGCATGTTAACACAAACATAAAAATGAACAGTCCCAGACCCTGGGAACTACAACTGCTGTAACCCTGAGGTGGTGACCACTCATTCAGCATCATTAACTGGCTGTGCATGATGAATGTTATTACCGTCAGAAATCATTCCACAGTAGAGGTCTTGCCTCTGACACCACTTTTTGCCATTTAAAAACAGTATTTTTGCTAAATTTCTTATAACAGAACCTCAAGTTGCATGCTGGTAAGGACTTTCTTTAAAGATATTTCTAGAAGTGCTTACAAAAAGAGCCAACTTCTTAGTCAGCTTGTCCTTATAAACAAAACTAAGTAATTTATAGCAGAGAAAGAACAAAGAGGTGTGTGGTTTATGCTCTAGCTTCACAGATTGATAATTTTCTTGGTATCTTAGCTCAGTCTAATTATTCTTTTTTTTTTTTTGCACAATGAGAAAGCCTTCCAAATTGTTATACATGACAAAAAATTCTGCAACTTTTCATCCATTCCCAAGGAGGCCTTCTAGCTACAGTTTTAGACAAGCACAACAATCAAGATAGCATTTGGTGCATCATGTTAAGGAATTCCATTCACCTATGGTGTGTCCTCCCCCTCACACCCACTGAGATACCAACTAAATCAGAAAGGCCTCCACAGGATGGGGCAAGAGGTCATTCAATTTACAACATCTGATGCAGAATGTACGAAGGAACATCAGAAAGCTTACGCATTTTCTTCTGTGATGACTAGAGAGTTGTATGACCTTTATTAGTCAAGAATACCATAGGTCTTTCTGCAGATTACGTACTCGTCAGAAGCCATTTTCAGATCTTTAAAAGTAAAGATACATGTTCTAAAACATACATTCAGAACCCAACTTGAAAGTTGATCTATGAAAATGAATAATTACTTGACATGTAAGATCAACATCAGAGCATTAACTGCATAAATATGAACGTACAAATGCTTGACTTCAAAACTGCCAAAGCAGCTACTGCACAAAGTATGAAATAAAACTACCATCTATCAGTATAACTTTACTATAGTAGTAACTTCTTGATGCTAGTGTCTTTTTACTTTAATGAGGAACCCACCAAAGACATATTCATCACAGTATCTGTATCAGTTACATAAAAGGATATTCTTTTCAATCTAATCTAATTTGGGAGTATAAGTATATGGAATGCAGATGAATTGTCTCTTCAACAGAAAAGAAAAGAATTGCAGCACCTCTCCTCTGGTGTTCTGTGACATGGTTTTTCACACAGCGTTTGACCTAGTTATAACTTATCTCTGCATCCAGATAACAATTAAAATCAGTCATCAGATTTTCTGTTGCCATAAACAGACCAATGAATCTGCCACAGCTAGAACTGCTGGTACACTATGCTTAGAGTGATGATAGAAATCCTGTAAATGATACAAAATTATTTTTACCTCTGAAGTGTCATTAGATTATTACTGGAATTATTAACATCCTGGATTTCAATATTTGAGATTTAGAAAGCTTAAGCATATGTTCTGCATCTATAACACCATGGTATACAATTTCTGGTCTTAATAAATCTAAGCTGTTTCAGAAAGTAAAGATCATACTGCAAACTGCATGAATTTGGTATAGGATCCTTGGCGGCTTAACCATTAACATTTTTATCATCCATAGTGTACCACTAGACTGTTACCACTGTCAGGATGAGTATTGCTTCTGGGTAGCATATCTCGATCAAAATATGGCTTTTTAAAATTCTGAACATCCTCTTTGTGTTACTACTAAACCATTTTGCAATACTGCTGTATTTCTGAACAACCCTATTATCACCAGCATTGGTGAGGGTTAGATAACCTTGGTGGTGCTGCAACATTTGTAATTCTTGAGCACAATCAATTAGCTCACAATGTCTTTTGTCAGAGAATACTGTAATGCAATGAGGACTTTTTTTTTTTTCATAGAAAAAAAAATAATCAAGTTGTACTTTGACTGGTATACAGAAACATTCATACCTGGGTCACTGACTGACAAGGGAATTGTAAATTACTCAGTAATAAAAAAATCATAGTAGACATTTATACAGCACTGTACCTCACTATAATGAGTCTAGAGGTCATTATGTATTATTTGTCAAAATAAAATTCCAGTGACAATCATATCTTCCAAAATTTTTCATTTTAAAATAATATATGAAGTGGTAAATTTTGAATCGTGTATCAACTAAGAGGTAACCTAGCATATTACAGTAGCTATTTTAATCACTCTGCAAATAAAACTAAGGATAATAATAAGGAAAAAAAAAAAAAAAAAGATACAAAATTAAACAGCATGAAGTAAAGTGAAAGTTTTGACCAGGAAGCTTTTGTTTCAAATTTCACAAATTATTAGCACAGAGCAAAGAGTTGAATGTATACATGCACAAAAATATGTATTATTTCATGTTTTCAAGCTTATTCTCAGAGTCACATACATACTCACAGCACTGAGACAGCAAATGACAACTAATGAGGGGGAAAAAAAATTTAAAAAAATATCACAGCAATGAAACAAGCCCCCCAAAAATTTGGGGTGTCCTAGCAAATCAAATTAAAATTTTGAAACTGCCTTGCTTTTGCTAGTAGAAGCAGTTACAAGCTTAAATTTTAGCAACCATCTGACCACAGGAAGTTTATAGAATTGTAGACTAAGTTGGAAGGGACCTTCAAAAGTCACGTGATCCAAACCCATGCCCACAGCAGGGGTGACTGTAGTCATATTTGGAAGTCAGATGGCTGCACTTTAAAAAAAACTGAAGTGCAACATTCACTCCTAAGAACAGGCATTTCTAGCCATTAGAGTATCAAGCACTTATATTAAAAATAGAATTTAAAAAGAAGAAATTTTTCAACATAAATGAACAATTGATGATCTTCAGAGCAATAAAACATATCGTCTCACAAGTAGGGTATGAAACCAATCAACACTAATATATCACAGTAAACATGTCACAATAAACTTTACTGAAAGAGCAGGATAAATAAATAAGATACTATACTGTGTAAACTAGAATTTGATGCCAAAATGGCTTCATTTACCTATACAACCTCAGATTTCTTTTCTATGGTATTTAAGATTTAATGGTGCACTACTTTTTAAAAATCTATTTTAAATTTGCATTTATTTCCACCAAAGTTATCAAAACCCATTACATATCTGAACAATAATCAAGATACATACTAAATGAATAGGTTCACACTATCTCTGCATCAAAACACACTAAAAACAGGTAGAAAAATTCATCAGTGTTAGAACATCTTATATCTTCTTCCTGACATCTTATTTCTGATCCTATTTCAAGGAATAAATACTAAATTTCTTTAAAAAAAGAATGGTCCCAGATAAGTAAAGTCAACCACCCAATTTCATTTGTGTAAAACTTTAAACCACAGATATTCAGACATATGGTTTGAAGTTTGGTGTCTTGCTAATACTAACATTTGAAATAATTGAATATTTTTGTCTTCACAAAGCAAAATGCAACACAAAACCAAAGCACATAAACCAAAGGCCAGATATATGCACAACCCCAGTATCTGCTTTGAAATCTGATCATCCAGCAATCCAGAAAACACTGCATGACTAATAATAAAATATTGATTTCAATAATATTAATTATTACCTTCAATTCAGCAAGAAAAAGAAAACATTTTTCAGACTCTTGAGTTTTGCTGTAGTTAAAAGACAGTAACATCTGAGAATAATAATGACCAAATAACAATTTATCCAAAGATATTTCATGTTTAAGTGGCATTGCTTTTAGAGAGTCAGTTCCTAAATGTTTATCACATCACATAGCACTAAAGATGATCTAAAGCTTTATGTGTAAGAAGCTATAGTCAACAGCATAAATACACAAGTTGCATAGGGAACAGTTCTACAATCGCCTTCATATATTCTGAAGACACATTTTGTTTCAGGTACAAAAAAAAAATCCAAACAAACAATAAAACACAAACAAAACAACAAAATAACAGAAAATCCAAACAACTAAACAGAAAACAATGACAAAAAACAACCAACCAAACCCAAACACACAAAAAAACCAAACACCGCCAACTTTCTTCTACAGCCTGACAGTTATTCAGGCAGTAGGAAACAAGTATATGTACACGTGTATACACACTCAGATGCATGCCTATTGAAATGAAGAAAATAACTTTATAAACTGCACAGAGTGCAAATTATTAAAGCTATATTTGAGTTTGTTCTTTTCTTTCCTTACTTCTTCAAACAATGTATGAAGAAACCTAATAAAACCCTGTAGCTTAGATCTATTTTCTTGCTGTAAATAAAATTGGAATTTTTCACGCTGTAATAAAAAAGGATGAGGGATTGTCATAGAATGAAACCTCACATAAGAATTATAAGTAAAAGCCAAACGTAGAAGTTTATCAAATAAAAAGGAAAACCTTAGACAAGAAGTCAATGGATTCTAGGAGTCTGTCTTTTCTCCTAAGGATGCTGCCTATCGCACAGACATGCTACATCTCCTTGAGTCAAAAATAACTGCAGAAACTTGGTAAGAAAGGACAGGTATTCTCTCTCATCTCTTCTACTCTATATTTTTCCCTATAATTTATAACAAAATGAATGCGCTGGATAGAAAGGATGCTACTCCTACAATCCAAATATGGAGTTAAGTACAACATCAATATCAGTGTATTCCTAACCGAGGTTAGGAGCTTTCACACATATGCAAGTACTCTACTGCTAGAGCAACTCATTCACGTCTGTGTTTATGTTTTAAATGATTGTACTCTCCTAGCATAATGGAAAAAAATAACACAAAAAAATGAAACAAGTTTTAAAATAAAAACCAAAAGAATTTGATGCTTTTGTAAAATCTGGCCCTCCCTAACATCACAAATGAGTTGTGTGTCAGGAGTAATATTTAACCCAGTTTCCTCTGAGTTATCTATTAATACATTGGTAATTGAACAATTATTTCTAGCTTCTGAAACTCATTTTTTTCCCCGTGCATACTCAAATTCATCAGATGCTGTTGTCTTAAAGAAAACAAATGTCTGCAGTATTTTGTACTCCTGCTACCTGTCACTCAACAATCTGAAGGAGTATTACAGTGAGTAAGACTCACCATCTTATCCTAAAAACCAGCAGTACGATAAACACTGCAGATGTAAATAACACATGTAATATCTACATTACAGTTTTAAATCACTACATAGGATTTTACCTGTATGACTCATAGCACTTAGAGGCAGTTGCATACTTAAAAACAGAGTAATTCTATGCTGAACAACTGTAAGCAAGTTCATATAATAGATCACTAAACAATCAGCATACATTTAAATGCTAGACACCTTTTTTGGCTTCACCTGCACAGGAATAAAATTGATACTGATAAAAGATTTCTCAAGCAATCTATAAATAATATAGTAAAAAGTAGCAAGAGAAAAAACATAAGATTCATTCAAGAAACATAACAAGAATAGAAACTCATCTGTCATGCAAGCAGCAAAATAGGTGTCACTTGGGTTTCCTCCAACCCAAGTGCAACAGGTAGATATATAAACTACGTAGCAAATCAGCTGGTCAGAAACAGAAAAAAAGATTAGGAAAACCTGATGAAGACTCAAAATTGTACTCCTAATAGAGAAATACTCCCAACTTAAAAAAAAAAAAAGAAAAAAAAATCTTATGTCAGAGTAAAGAGCTTACACAATAGTAAACCAAATATTTTTTAATTTTCAAGACAAAAATAAAATAAAGTGCAAACATTTAGGCAAAGACAAAAGTCCTCTTAATACTCTTAAAAATAATAATTCATTCAGCACATATTTAGACAAATTATATTGCATAATACTTTTTACTGATCCATAATATGTATATAACATGCCACGTCATAATCAAGGGAATGTTTCTTCTCAGTGACTGAAAATTCTGCAAATACAATTCAATTAGAAATGAACCAAAATAAATTTGCTTTACTTTTAAACCTACTTTTTACATCATCACTATAAAGTTAATACTTCTGCATCAGCCTTGCTTTGAACCTATGTGAAAAGCTGTTTCTAAATGCAGATATGAATGAAAGCTTGGTTATTTGAACTGTACAAATCAAAGGATCGTCACACTACTCTTCTTTGATAGTCCATACAGAAGATTAACATGCCTTAAACTCTATTGTTGGGTGAGATACTCAGGCTTGGAACATACTTCTGAATAGATTAATTTTCAAAAAAACAATTTAACCAAATCTTACTTATTGTCTTCTCAAAATACTGTTACTGAATGAACCTTGTAGCTCACCATGCAAATTGTGCAATCCACTTTTTAATCTCTCCCTAGCTTCCTATACCTCCTCTTTATCCCTGAAATAATTTTTCATGGTCACCTATGTTCTGCACATGGACTGTACAGGACTTGCTTCTCAAATAACTTTCCATGCTTTTCTTATGTATATCCCAAATGTTACATTTTCTTTACCTATTTTGCCTTAAAAGCATTGTTCTGTTTCTAGAAATATCTTCATTCTCATTCATCAACTCAATTTTCCTTTCCCACTTGCCCCATAGGGTCAATCTCAGAGCTTTTAAAGAAATATTTCCTCTTGTCATTGTTACATTGTTATGCACCTCTTTTGTTTCACTTATAAGGTGTTTGTGACAGGACGGAGCAAATTCTGCTATTATTTTTAATATCACTCAAACCCACAGCATTACTATAATTTTAAAAGGCATTTATCGGTTGTATTAAAATGTGCATTAATGAAAATAAGATGTTGCTCAGCAGCGAATTACAGAATGAAATACAACACTGATGTGAATCAGATGCATAAATAATTTAATAACATTGGCAACCTATATCTATTTATACTACTTCAGTGAATACTGTACTGCAGAAAAGTATTTGAATGCATTAGGTTTCCATCCTAAACAGCATAAATTAACAAATGCCTTCCTTGAACTAGCATGAGTTTTAAGTAAACATGCAAACTCCACTAAAATTGCTTTATTGGTTCCACTGCAATATAGCACAGAAGTATCAGGTTCATATGCCAAGGGATTAAAAATTAATGAAACCCCATGTTATGAAAATAATTAATGACAAAAGCACACCAATAAAATCTCCTGTTTCTATGTACCAGAAAAAATATTTTTAAAAAATTGTGAAGAGAACAGAAGGAACACAAAGATGGAAGAGGTCTAACAGTTACACTAAGATTTATCCAAGAGATCTGAAGAAATTAAACACCAAACACTTTTCAGAGTGAGATGATGTGCTGAAAACCTTAACATTTTAGCACTGTGCCTTGATGCCTTTATTTACAAGTACATAACTATATTGCTAGTTATAAGTTAATACTTTAAATTTCTCTAATAAGAAAAATGCCCCAAACACATCTAATAATACCTGCAGAAAGACATGAATGCCTTTCTTAAATACAGAACGATTAAAAAAAAAAAAAAAAATTGCTGAATTGGTAGTAACCTGTGGAATACAAAATTGTGACGAAAAGGTAAACAAAAAGAGATAATCCATAATGTTAGATAAAATTTATATTTACACTGGTGGGGTTTTTTGTTTGTTTGTTTGTGGTGTTTTGTTTTGTTGTTTTGTTGTTTTTTGTTTTGTTTTTTTTTTCCCTAGAAGGATGTTCTGACTTTTAAGAACTGACACAAGTTTTGATTTAATGAGTACTTATAGCTAGCTAATTAAATATTTGTGGTACTCTGTGAGTACTTAAAAAGGACAACACAAGTGAATAATGAATTAATATATCTATTTTGTTGATGCTATTAAAATTTTTATATGAACGTTATTAGGTAAAATTCTGGGAGCACGGAAAGGAGAAAATTGCATGGTTGAACTTAACCATCTTATATGAACAGGGATGGATGACACTATTAGGATCAAGCCTAATCCAAAACTGTGGCAACTCAGCCAAAATAATTCCTCCTTTTATCTCCCAAGAGGCTAACTAGCATATACCGCCCAGCATATACCCCAATACAGTCATTCACTCAGACTCTGGTTTATACTGAGGGCTAGGAAATTCATTCCTCCTCTTACCACTGTCTTTCTCTTTGAAGAATAGAAGGATTTGATAGCAGAACAATAACACTAGACACCTGATGAATCTCTTCCATCTGACCTTACTAAAACTCCGAAGTAGATATATGTAAGTAACCATTTGAATTTGCTGAACTTCACCCCTCTCTTCTTTAACTATCACTGAGCATAAGGAGGAGGGAAGAACAATAAATTATCTAAAAATAATCCAAACCAATAAACCTTCTTTCAGAACTAAAACTCAAAGAAAGAGCCCCTCCACCAAGAGAGAAAAAAAATACCAAAAAACCCAAAAAAACCCAAACATAACTTTATACCCACAAAATACATAGGTTCATGGCAGATCCTAGAAGCTTTTCTGATAGTTGACTCTTAGGTAAATATAAAAGGAAATAATTGCACAACAGTGTAGAGCATAAGGTGCAATTAAGGATTTATTGGCATTTAATTGTTATTTATCTTGCAACTTGGTCATAAATCACCAGCTACACACAATATGCTGCGCTTAACAGGTTTACATAAAACCTCTGTTTGCATATATATGCATGTATAAATACATATGATCAGAAAAGTAACTATTTTCCCCTTAGTATTAATTAAAACAGAAATCAAAACCACTATTAGAAGGTAATTTCCAATTTTATTTCAAGAAATGTGGAATATATTCTTCCAATTGGGTATTTTGAAAAAGTAATTACCACTTCCATAACTATATGGTTATTTTGTGCTTTCCTTTTCACTGATGTTTTTTTTGTGTGTGGTTTTTTTGTGTGGTTTTTTTTTTTGGTTGGTTGGTTGGTTTTTTTGGGTTGTTTTTTTGTTGTTGTTGGTTGGTTGGTTGGTTTCTTTACAGGGAAAGGTAGTCCTGCTGATGACTATGAAACTGACATTCCTGGAAACCAAAACATTCTTTTGTTCCTCAGGGCTGCTAGAGCTTGGGAAACTGCAGAAGTTTCCTCAGACAATGACTCAAAAACACCTCAGCAGTGTCCTGGAATACTGGATAGTCCTTGAACTCTTGCAGAGACTGATGAAACCAGTGCCAATTACTGTCAGTTTGGCTGGTTTATTCTGCAGTGTAGGCACCTGTAGACCACGAAATGGAACAAGATTGCAATTGCTTTCACAGAGGTCACGGTGCAGCCATCAGTGGGCAATAACTGTCATTCATTACCTAATGAAAATATAATCAGATTGACAGCACAGAGATGAATGTCACTTTTTTCCCCTTTTCATGAATCTGAAGTGTCTATTCCTTCCATTGAAAGAAGCCAGTCCTTCTTTCTTCAGAAGTTTGTATTTTTGCCCAAATCTATTAAAAAAGGCTACAAAATACACATCTATACTATATTACACAAGTAGAAACACAAAGTAATTTGTCTACAACAATGAACATTCTCAAACCATTTGTTCCTCAATAATGAATGAGTATATACATGTGCCAGCAGGAGAAAATGGGGGGAAAGAGAAGGGAAAGAGTGATTTTTATAGTGTTCTTGGGAAGCTTAACCAATGTAGATGCTGGCAGACTAACGACAGCAAAAAGCTCTAGGTCAGATGTACATCACAACTGCCCCCTGCTATCAGAATCTTTCTAGCTATTTTGAGAAGGCTGTATGTCAGGCATCTCTGCTGATAGGAGATCCAAAAATACATAAGTAGAGCAGCAATTTTTTAGGCAATCAGTCTTCATGTAAACTGATCAAGAAAAAACAGTTACAAGTTCTACGAAGAGCATATTCTGCTCATCTCCAAATAACAAGTATGTGAACATTATTGATGAGATGTTCCCTCAGAAAGAGCAATTCAACACACACAAAGGCATGGTTTCACAAGACCTGACAACATAATCTGCAGAACATCAGAGCACTAAATTTCAGTAATTTCCTCGTACCATCTTCTCATTATTTGTCAGGAAATTATTACACCTGCTGTTCAGTACTGGCCAACAGGCAGATAGCTCTCTCCAAAACCTACAGTTACATAAACAGCCTTCATTGAATCCATTGCCCAAGAAGAGACTGACAGATAAGGATAGAGACAGATCTCTTCAGCCTGCTAAAAATGTTGTCTCCCATGCCTTCTCCCTAGCTTCCTCAGCAAGAGTGAAACATTCAGGCTGAGGATCAGATAGTCTTAATAAAGACAGAAGTAGTCTAATGAAAAAAGATAGTATAGAGAAGATGATAGTCTAATTAAAAAGAACCCTCATTGTTAAAACACATCAAAATAAGCCAAGTGATCACAGAAAATAAACCCAAACCAACCAAGGAAAAAAAAAAAAAAACCCGCACACCAACATACAAACAAACAAAAAAACCCCAACACACACCACACCACCAAAACAAAGCAAAAAATGAGACATTGGTTAGTAGAGGTCATCAGCTAAGGCAAACACACATTTTTCACCCAATAAACAGATAAACTTGCCAAATCTTGAAGAATAAAATGATTGTTAGAGGGACATTCCCTCAAAACAAGGAAAATATGTTTTAGCAGTGAAATACTGTTGGTATCAAGCTGTTAACCCCTTAATAGGTTTTAACAATAGATGCTGTAACTACGAATAGCCCTTTGATAACCCCTAAAAATACCCCACTTCAATCAAAAATGAACTCAGTACACCCCCCCTGCAGGCAAAACCAAGAAAAATAGAAAAATTGGTAAATCTGTTATCTTTCCTCTGTATTTTTAAACTTTTTCCCTTTTTACCTATACAAAGGATACTTCATTTAGTTTCACAATTCAGGTTCACTTTAAGACTGTGATGCTTTGTTCTGGTCATTACAAATAACAGACACATTGTATTGGGACTCTATCACCGAACATATCATCTTCCAGTGAAAGTCATTAAAATTATGAAAAAAGCTAATATTGCCAGAACAACAAAAATTCTTACTTCTTCCTCTCCCCCCATCAGGTAATTAAATATTTTACAAGAAAACAAGAAGGGATAAATCTTTCTCTGAAAAGAGTATTTGTTATGAAAGGTATTTGTAACAAATAGCTGTTGGCATTTAAATATTTGGAAGTCAAGAACTTGTGTGACTTTGCATAACCTTTATCATTTTAATTCTTCACAATCTAAAACTCATTTCATTGTGTTGATGCCTTATCTGAACAACGTTAAAGGGTTTCAATTTTGTGAATTCCTTTGAAAATAAGACAAACTTGATATTTAACTGATCTAGTAGCACAATATCACAACAAGGATTAATGTACTGTTTTCATTTCACTTGTGTTCAGTTATTTAAAAAGAACTTTCAATTCCAAAATTCTCCAGATTTATCTAGCGTTTAAAATTAATGGAGTATGAATAGGGAAGTATAGCTGTTACCAACTCAGACAATTCTTGAATGGCTATTAAAAATGGCAAGTCCCTTCAGTTATCGCTTGTACAATGAAAAATACCAGTAAGTCGACTGTTTCCATTTCAAGTTGATCAACATGACATCAAGTCTCATCTGACATTATTTTTCTATTACACTTTACTCTTGAGTATATCTTAGTACTTCAACAACACAAACTAACAGCATTGATGGAAGTTTTATGAAACATTTCAGGGAAGCTGTTCAACAAAAATACCTGAAATATGAACTATGTCGCATTCTTACTAGATATTGGTTACTTTAATAAGCAATGAATATCTTTTCCACAAATTACTCTTATCTAAAAAATGAACTTTATGAATCTCTTGCTGAGTAACCTTTACTGTAGAAGGGACATTAAAAAAAAATAAATCAGAAATGTAAGAACATATTGAATAAAAAGATATTAATCAAAGATAAAAGATACTACTGTCTAATATACTAGGTACCATTACTATAATACCTTTTGTTTAGTATTTATATCATATAAAAATATTTTCTCTCATGGTCATGATTCATTACAATGCTAAAAAAGCTTCTGCTTCTCAGCATTTGTTTTACTTCAAATAATTTCTTCTCAAGTAGATGCTAGATACAGTAACTAATTAGATTTCAGCTACTACTTTCTTTAATTCCATATACATCCACAAACTTAAATACAGATATACTAACATACAACAAAATACTAATTAATGGTACTACATGAGGTTCAACAAGGCCAAGTATCAGGTCCTGCATTTGGGTCACAAGCTTGGCAGTGTTAGGTTAATGGTTGGACCCAATGATCTTTTCCAAATAAAATGATTCTATGATTTGATTTTTCTACATTGTGAATAAGGGCTTTTTTTTTTTTTTTGTACAAAGTAGTTATACATATGCAATGATTTAAGAGATCAGTACATTTTAAAGAAACGTTTAAGGACATGTTTTATTCACATAAAAGACATGTAATAGTAAGTTGTCTATACTTATCAGTGTGAATTACAACCAGTCAGGTTAGACACTGGGATATGAAGTATGTATTACCTTGCACTAAATTCCAGTCTAGGTCCTGAGAATACATCACATATGCATTCAGAATAATCTTAACTATCACCATAATAATTCTGGGTTTTTTCTGAGCCTCTAAAGATAAATAAAGAAACAACTGTTTGGTTTTGTGGTTTTGGTTTTTTAAAATCCTGGCTCTGTTTAGATA
>JANHGN010006035.1:49011-62299 GCA_024605025.1 Megaceryle maxima
TTGGGCCTCCAAAGAAAAATAAAGAAAAAACTTTTTGGTTTTGTGGTTTTGTTTTTTTAAAAACCGGGCTCAGTTTAAAAACAAAAAAAAAAAAAAAAAAAAAAACCCAACCAAACCAAAACCCACAAACAACAAAAACACACACAAAAACAAAACAAAAAACAAACAAACAAACAAAACCCACAGAAACAGCACCAACTTTAAACATTTGTGTTCGGTTCCGAGACAACAAAAAAGAAAGTTGGGCAACAGTTTTTCTACTAAAATATAACTCATTCTGTAAAAAAAGCAGAGATTTTAATAGAAAATTTCTTTCTTCTGACATTTGCATTTACAGGCTATATTGTAAATACTCTGTTTATTTTAGCCTGAATCTTATCAGAAATATCATAATCCTCAATTAAAATTAAGAGAGGGGAACCCTTCAAGTCAAAATATGAAAACAAATGTTGTAAAGATGAAGAACAAATATTGACAGTTATACAGAAAAGACCAGTATATAAATGAGACAGAGCCCAGAGCTTTCTGACTTAAACCCCAGATTAAAAGCAACTGTACCTAAAATTAGGCAAACGGATATTTGCAATTCCATCTTTAGAGCAGCAACAATATTTTGAAGCATGTTGTCAAAATCGGATTGACCCAAATAGTGTTTTCTAATGGGAGTAGCTGGCTAAAGCAGAGAAGACAATCATGAAACCCCTCTAACCATCTACTTCTCTAGCTTGCTGCTTCTAGTGTCACATTGAAACAAGAAGCATACAAATAGATTTCCTTGTGAACACACTAACAGATGGGATTGGAAAAAGAAAAAAAATTACCATCTTCTACAATTTTTTTTTTTAAGTCTTTTCACCCATAAGAGCACAACAATGAGGAAATAAAAGGAAATAAACATCACAAGAAACAACTACACCTCTTCCCACTAAAAGAAACAGTCTGGAATAACTTAGGAAATCTGAATTAATTCAATTGGTATTTAACCATCAGAATATTTTAGTAGAAAAACTGTTTGTGATCAGTGATGAAAACTTCCTATGCGTGGATTTTATTTTTTTTTTTTCACGGTTTACAGCCTTCTTAGTTTAAATCCAGTTTTAGGTGTAAAAATGTCTCTCTCCCCACCTATCTGCATTTTTCTCCTCTCATCTTGCTTCTGCCCTCCAGTAAAAAAAGGTAAATGAAGTGGGGTTGGGTGTGGTGATTTTGTTTCGTTTTGTTTGTTTTGTGCTTTATTTTGTGTTTTGTTATTGGGTTTGGAGGGGTTTTTTTGTTTTCGTAATACCAAGGTGGCTTTCTGTTCTATTTATACATCAACTCACACATTCTTCCTTCTACAGCAAAAATGTCTGAAACTGATGAACATCTGAAACCTGTGACTCACATAAATTCTAATTTATTCTCAGCTACAGCAGTCACCACTGCTTTTATTATGATGAACATTCCTGACCCCAGACTAATAAAAGCACTGTTAATTAATAGCAACTTAACATTTTGAAATAATGGAAGCAAATGGAAAACTGTTAAACATTTATGGTATTTTTATTGCAGTCCTTGATGCAGGAAAAGCAAATTCTTGTATGTTACAACAGCAGCTGTTCTGATTGCTTTCTAATATGTCATTTGCTTTCAACTGTTTTGACTTAAGTCCCTCTGTTCCTCCATTCTTGTACAAAGTCTTGTGAAATCCAGTCTTCTAGACAAATCTAAACTATAAATAATGAAATATATCATGAAAATTGTACCTAAAATTCACAGCAGCTAACCATAATGACACTGCTTTAAAATTAAAGTATGTTAAAACTTCAGAAGATTGCATAATAAAACTCCTAAATGATTAATTTAATATACTAATCGTTGCAACGATGATTGCAGAGGCAAGGTACTCACAGGTGTAGAATGCATAAGTATCTTCTGACTGGTATAGCCAGGTGTGAAGAAAATTTAAGTGAATGCTGATGCATTCTAAAGAAAGAACAGTATGAAGTACTACTACTGAAATGTGGGTTTATTTTACTGCCTTTGTTTCCTTTCAATAAGGTCAAGTGAGAAGTGTGGAACTGTATCTTTTGTATGAGACTATTTATTCCATTACACATTGAAATGCATGTCTTTTTATCAGAGCTACTACCTGCAGTTTATTCCTTTGTATGTCAACACTGTACTTACCAGGTACTGTTAATCTCCATGTCAAATATTTTCATGATTTCTCTGCGACAAAGGATAAGCTTCATCTAACTGCATTTTCCAAAGTGAATCTCCAAATTTCTTCAACTTTATCATGCGCAAGTTCTGATCTAACCCTAAAGCACAAAGGCAATCAATGCTGAAGAATCACTAAAAATGGTTTATTCCACTCCTTACTGAATAGAAAGTTTCCATTATCTCCCTCAACATCTTCACTCTATCAATTTGAAATGGGCATGTGGTTCTACACTTCACTGCATTCACTGTAGAACTGTATATACCTTTTCTTTTTTTTAATATAAAAGAAAAATGATAAAATGATAAAGTCTAGTGAAAACTCATCTTCCCCTCACGTCATCTTCCTTTTAATTGTTCTATATTTTATTAAAAATAAAGTAAATGTCCAGTGCCAGTTAAAACATATCTACATAAAATACAAAAGTTTATTTGGACAATCAGAAAAAGAAATCCTAACTATCTTAGTGTTTATTGTGCTGTAAAGTCAGTATTTAAGGCACATGTGATACTATACATCCTAGTGATTTTTAACTGATCATTGCACCTGCAAAATATTTGTTTTACAAGAGAAGCATTATTTAAGATGCATTGCTCAACGATTATTGGAACAAAACACTAAGTAGAAAAAAGTTCATTCAGCTGAACAGGATTTTATCAAGCCTCAGACAGTAAGACAACACACTGCTAACTGTAAAATCTAGGTATACCAAACACCTGGGCAAGCTCTCAAACTGACAACACTATTAAAAAAAAAAAAAAAAAAAAAAAAAAGGAGTTAAGGAGTTCCCTGCCTTCAACCATGCGGTTTAGGCAGAAATGATCCTCCTCTTCAGTGTGGTGTTTGGTCCTTCCTAAGATGGTCTCTGATTTACCTAACAAGGATACTGTTTCTGCAGTACATGACAAAGTTTTACAAGAAAACCTTTTCCTCCATGGGAATTTTTTTTTTTTTTTTTTGGACAGGTTCCATGCTCTTCGATGTGGCTAGTGTTTGTTAATTACTCCATTTTGTTTTCATTATTGGGCTTTATTTCTGAAAGACCATCATCAAATACCAGATTATGATGAAAAGTTGTTTCAGTGCCCCAGTGTGCAGATCACATTCTCTTATTGAGCTCTCTGCCCTTTCCTACCTGCCTTTCCTCCCTCCCATCTTCAAATAAGTAGTACAGCTTGATCTTTTCCTCGATCTTTCTCTAAAAAGCAATCTATAATATTGACCTCTAAGAAGCAGCTAGCAATTAGATTTCCCAAGGGGCTACCAAAGTGAAGCCAATGTTAGATGACTCAGGAATTGTAAGTATTCCAGGGACTTTTCCAAGTAAAACTTCTTCACCTAGTATACATGCAGAAATGTGTTAGCTAAGCAATAGAGTCAGTCAGTGGTGCTGATCTCCAAGCTACTTTCCCCTACAACTCACACTACTGCTCTCTGTGTTGCAAGCTGTCAAGTAATTCTGGAGAAGCCTTTAATTCCTGCAGCCACTTCCCCTCAGCCAAAATTTCTACTGATCATAAAAAGCTTTGCAGGTCTCAAATATCAGCCTTCTCTTCTAGGCACATTGTGATTGGAAGTTTTTCTTTTTCAGCAGTCCACATTTTCATCAATGCAAAAGACCACCAATACACAGCTCTCAAAGAAACAGCAAAATAGCAGATAGAAAGTCCTGCTTGCTATCTGTTTAGAGACATCACTTTTATTATTGAATAAAAACATTAGTTATTCTTTAGGTAGAATGCTCTCAGTCACTTTTTACTGGAAATTCTTACACTCTTAAATATGAACAATTATTTACAGTATAGCACATCTTAGGATCTTCAAACTACCATTCAGTAGCCATCAAAGGTAGATACCTCTTGAGAAGTTTCTCACTTTAATTTCCCTACATACCCAAGCTTTGTTATTCTTTAATAAATTACTCCAGAAGAATAATAGTAATTGGGTTTGTTTTCCTGTCTTGGGAGGGCAAGCATCAGTCTTGGGGCCAAAACAATTTTCAGATGAAACCTTTTGTTGTGACTCTGACATTTTGAGGCATTTTTCCAAATGACTTAATCTCCCAAATGCTAAAACAAAGCCTATTCAGAAAACAGTCATCAGACCTCAGACTGTCCTAATATCCCCTTTCTTTTGATGGGCTGAACCATAGACCACTGAGGTATGACAACTTGGGTACTAAAGGACTCTCCCTAGCTAGCTAGAATTTCTAAATCAGAGGGATCTACTGTCTTTGAAGTAACTTACTTTCAGATGATTAAGGAAAAACTGAAGTTCATTTGCAATCATCAGCATCCAAGTCCTTTTGTAGGCATTGCAAATAATGCAACGTCTTTTAGAATATAATAGCACTGATTCATTCATAACTATATGTTTTCCTGCAAATGTATTCCTGTCACTAAGAAATCTCTGTGAATATATTTGTATATAAAATTGTAATTATGGATGGATGTGTCAAAACGTATGTTTGTTTGTGCCTGCATGTTAAAGGAAGAGGTCTGCAAGCAAATGCAGCAGTCCTTGTTTGCTAAGCAGCCTCCCTGGCTATAGCACATGAAAGTGATTTACAGAAGGAAGCTCATCAGTAACTGTATTCTCAGCTTTTGAAGAAACTGAGAAGTCTATTGAAGCAGTGGACAGCAATTCCTTAATGCAATGGAGTGGAAGCACAACTGCTGAATTCTGCAATGTTTAAGTTGCAAAACAAAGTTGGAACTTTTTTTCCTTTCATCGTTTCAATACAGAATTTGCCAAACTATCAAACTTCCCACTCTTGCTCCTTTATTTATAAAGGAAACACACAACCAACCAACCAACAACAACAAAAGCACGACAAAACCAAAACAAACTGTTCTGGTAGCTGCTAGTGTGAGGTTAGAACATCAAATTAGGAGTGAAACAAACAAACAAACAAACAAATCCTTAAAAAAATAAACAATATATTTCATTATGTATATGTATGTAACATGTACATGTGTTCAAAATTAAAAACATCTGAAGGTCTTTATATCAGTGATGGACAAGCTAAAATTGACAATTACCTGAATTAAGAATATCACTTTCCCCTCACATTTCCAAATCTAGTGGAATTACTAAGTAAAAAGGTACCAACAAGTTGTTTGAGGTTTTCCAGTGAGAGCTGGTAGTTGTACATTCAGAAGAGAATATAGCAGCATGAAAATGTATAGGAAACATTTATGTTGCTTTAGGGAATATTTACCAAATATCTAATCCAAAACAGATTACTGCAGCATAAAAGAATAATCTGTTTAAAGTTTTCACTGTACTTTGGAAAGCATCAGCCTCCTTTGACTTTTTTTATTTGTGGAATAACTCTTAATTTAAAAGAAAACACAAGAGAAAGCTATCGTTTACTCTCTAGGATGTTACATGAAATGAATGCACAGCACGATCTTATGTTGTCAAAGCTTGGCAGAGAATGTCACTTTACAGAGCCAGAGATCTGGTACAGCTACTCTTAGCCTGCACTACTCCGTTCAGTATTATTCAAAATTCTCCACAACAATCAGAACAAATAATGACAGACTGAATTATTCCATTGAAACTATTGAGTTCAAGACTATAAAATAGTTGTGGTAAAAAAACCCCAGCATACTAGCAGAAATTCAATATCCAATTGTGCAAAAAATGTGGCCTAAGTAGAGAATAAAGGGGTGAAAGAATAGGCTGGTTTGCACACTGAATTTGGCATTTTATACTAGATGTAAACAGAAAAAATTACTCCACACTGGCTTCAGTGAAAACAGAACTAAAATTAGGAAGAAATACTACCCATCTTGCCATGCAGTAGGCTTTTGGGATTTGAGGAACAATTGTTTTACCTTTGGCACTTCTGTCCTAGTCTGGATCAAATAAACCACAGAGATGGATACAGAGGTTTTCAAAGCATTTGAAGCTTCTATTGATTTCTGCTGCTTTCTGAAAATGATCTGGATTTTGACACCAGTATTTTTGTGCTTTCTCAGGTTTTCCTTTGATTTATTTATTTCTTCGTTCCATGACTACATTTCTGAAAAGGATTTTGATTTAGCTAGTCAAGACTTTCTATTGCAACAGTGTCATGAGTCAATGAGCGAAAAGTCTGGCAAAATCAACGACTAACAGCACAGAAAAATGAATTCTGGCACAGCTATCTGAAGTGATTGAAAACTTACTGCACCAGCTGCTCGTTACCGACTCTGGTCATTTCAGCACAAAGTTATTTGGATTTGCTAGGAGCCATACTATGATTTGAAGAACAACATTCAGATAACCCATTAATTCAGCTGCAAAGGTGGTAATCACTATTAAGTTGGCAAGTATTTTAAACAACTACATCTACTGCTATAGAAATAATTCATCTGTACCCTAAAATGGATTGATTATGCAAAGTCTGTGCCTTGCCTTTTATTGCAGGTAGTAAAACTTATGCTATAAGCTTTTAATACTATAGTACAACACCTGCAGATAGGTCAATGCATAAATAAAAGGTACATTTGCTATCTTTACTTTTCTACTACTTAGGAGTTTGTCATCTTTACCTTCAAGGAAACAAAATTATTACAATTGCTTCTGATGAATAAGAATTATTTACTCTTTTTGACTTTTTTCCATCCAAAAGACCTTTGAGCATGACTTTACTTGAAGAACAATCAAAACCAGAAAATTAGCACCTCTGCATCCAAAATATGACAAACTTTTCAATTAGACTTTCAAGTTGTCAAGTGTCCTAATATTTGTTGCAACATTTTTCTTAAAAAAAAAGTGTAGTGGCTGTTGCTATTCAAGCAAGCAACTTAAGATCACTTTGAACTTCTTAATTGTTTAGTGTTAACAGTGTTAACAATTTAGGCACTATTTAATCTATGAAATACATGCAATATTATACATATTTATTCTCTACTGTGAGACACCTTCACTTTCAATGGATGAGAGAATTGCTTAAGATTCAAGTCTAAATTACTTTTACCTACTGTCTAGTGAAGTTAAAGCAGTCATTAAGAAGCTTAAGCATGTGACAAAGTATAATTGTATTATATATAAATTTATAATACTGCACCAAAGGCTATGGAGACCTAACCAGTAACTTACAACACAACATAAACATGTCATTGATTTGATGATAAAGCTTATCTCATTGACTGTGGTTTCACAGACATGTTTACTTGACAGGCTTTAACTAGATACTTAGGATAAGACACTAACTGCTTGTTAGAGGAGATGTATAATAAATCAGGGACTTGGATGACACTGACTTAACAAAATTAAGTTGCTTATATTTTTCTACTTTTAGCTAATGGTTGCAAGCCTGCAAAAAATAAATCCAATGAAGGTAATTGGAAATGTTATGGAAAAGTCTTTAATACTATAAACATTATAGTAAGAAATACCATCTCAGTGAGCTTATGTTCCCTCCCTACTTTCTCCTTATTATCACCTTCTGCACAGCACTGTATCTTGCAAGCTGAACGAAGGATAATATATTTTATTTATAATGGAAGTCACATAGCATATTTTCTGTGCTACAAGAAATAACAACATAACAAGATGTTCAATTAAGTTGCAGATCATAGACAAAAGTACAACGAGCCCCTAGCAACAACTTCCATTGACTGCACAGAAATATGCTGCAGACATGAGAAATTTTTGTCAAGTTTCTCTTAGTAATTATTCTACTTAATGCAGGCTGTCATTACATGGTAGTTTTGATATGGAAAAATATTTACTGTCATAAGCCTATGTACAAAAGCTGAGCTCTTTCAGCAAAGCTATCATAAACCCCACGCTGTGTATTTTCCTCTCCCTGGCCCATTTAGCCAACAAGCTGCAGTTCATCCCATGCTGCTAGCCAGAACCAGCCTTCCAGGGTAGCGTAGTGCACTCTGGAGAACGTTGGCTTGCATTCACAGACCACAAGGTACACAAAGCTGCCTCACTCCATGTATTACATGGGGCAGCTCACCACCTAGCTTAAGCTCCTCCCTTCACCCCTCCTCTGCACTTTTACCTTCAGCCCTGCCCCATACATCCCCAGTACACATTCCTGTTCCTAGCCCAGCCACTGATGCTCTTCCAGCCTCACTCCAATTTGTCATGCTATCGTTAAGGACTTCCCAGCTTTCCAGGCTTAAGCCTTGTCTGTCAGCTAATACATATGCATTTTCAGTCAATATTGCCTCCACTTCAGTTCTTGAGCTTGACTAAATGATTCTTCCTAATTTTTTTGTTCACACTGATATGCTGTTCTTAGCTGTTGTAATCTATGTTTTCCATTCCTTCCTGGGCTGTCTTCAAGTCATCTACTTAATAGCAGATAACATGCACAGGAAAAACTAAATAACATGGTTTTCACAAGCACTCAAACAGTACGCACTATTTCAATGAAGTCTCTGTTCCATTTAGCTTGCCATTGTAAAGGCTAACTTGTCATCCCTCAATGTAGTGCTATGAAACCATCTGACATTTAAGGTGTAGTAATCCATACTGTGAATTACCACTGATACCAGATTCTATCTAGTGTATATGGCAAATTTCTCAGGGTAGTAAAAAGGATTCAAAGAAGAAAAACAACCTTGATACACAAACCAGCAATTGATAGGAACAAAATCTGATTTTTAAGCATACTACGCAGACCTTCTTCTGAATGTTGTGAAAGAAAACATTTAAATAAAGTGACAAAAGAACAGCTTTTGTTTAGGAATACTGAAGATATTTCCATAACTGGTACCAAAAACTGTCCCCTAGAAAGCATATGAACTTACAAGCTTCAAATTGATCTTAATTTCTCAAGATTTGTAGATATTGTTGAATAAATAATTTGAAATGTAATGGCTGAAACCTTAAAAATACTCCACAAGTAGTACTTCCATGGATAAGAAGCCTAAACCTGTGAAGTATAAAGTGTTAGACTTCCTATTTCATTGCCTCGCTTTGAGGTACAACGTAGACATTCTAAAGGATTTCTTTGCCCAAGGAACAGAAGTGTAAAAAACAATCTGTGTTTTAAATGAGGAATACATGTTCGTCTGGAAGGCAAAAAAACAACACACACTCCCCCAAGAATCCCAAATCTCAAAAAAACTGCCAAAACAAAGCTCCAAGAGAAAAAGATTAAATAACAGATTATCAAAAGACTGGACTATTTATTTTTGCTTATTCTGTCTTGAATCAGAATAAACCAACACACATAGTGCTCAAAAGGCTACTAAATTCAAATTTCACCTCAAACTGAGGCAAGTAATGAAGTATTAAAAGTCACCTGCAGGTGAGAAAATCCTTTAACAAGCTATATTTTAAACACACCTTTTTCATTACGCAAGGTCCTGACTGCTGAATTGTTCAGGTACTTCAGAAGTTGTGTTGCATGGCTGTACCTTGATATCATAGCTGCAGGAGAGACAGCATAAAGGCTGCAACTCTGGTTTTTGACAGGAAGTGCAATGTCTGCTTTTGCGTCAGCTGAATTTTAAACCTGCTCATGAAAAGATTTGGGTAGATGCTCCTGTTTTCAAGACTTCTATTTAGATTCAGGCAGTCTATGGTTCAATTAACATCATGAGACAATCTCAAAGGACTGGGGGAGGAAGACCAATAGGAGAGGAGGATGCATATGCTCCGATTTGTTCTTGCACAACTGAAGATCTAATCACTTTTAACTATAAACTAATGAAGAGTTCATATCAATTTTATGTGAACCAAAAAGAAATACCAGCCTGGCTACAAAAATGGAAGTTACAACTTCAAAACAAACAAACAAACAAAAAAACCCAACACACAATAAAACCAACACAACAAAAACCAAACCAATAACAGTGAAATAAAATATCTCAAATATTTACAGAAACAAATGTTTTCCATTATTGCTGTCATTAATAACAGGCCTACTCAAAGAAAGACATGACTAATTTTAGTATGTAAACAAAGCTGATGTAATTAATATGTCAAAATGGCATTCCTGTAGAATCTTTTAAAGGCAGCTAGAATTTTAAAGAACACTTCACCTTATATACAGAATTTGATATTTAGAAAACATTGTATCCCTCTAGAGATTTACTTATTGTCTTACTCAAGGTACCTAATCAGGTAGCAGTGAAAACAGCTTTGGTATTTTCAAACTGATTTATTCCCAAGACTGTTTATTAACAGATCTAGAGTTAAAAGTTCCCTTCCTTTTGCTTTACTTTTGAGTTTCATTAAATGCAACTCGGATTACTGCTAGAGAATATGTAAAAGGAATACAATCTATTCCATGTTCAAGAAATGCAAGTCACCAATATTTTGAGACTACTTTTATACTGCAAGGGCTCCTTCAAAAGCTAATTAATGCTGTCATGAAAATGTGAGATTTTTGAAGAGAGTGGTTCTTATGTTACTGATAGAGGAAGGAACTGGTTTTGCATTCTTCTTCCTCCTGGACTACCTTTTCAAATCTAAGTTTCTAGACAGAATCCAACCTACTATTTAAATGTATGACCTCAATACATCCTCTTGTAAACCTGCTTTAAGCTTGTTTATATATAAAGATACACATAACTGCGAATAGCTCCCATCAACAGAACTGATACAGAGAACAAACAAAATAAAGTTCAGTTACTTCATCTGGTAAATTTACATATCTGGGTAGTTGGAAATAAATATGAAATATCTCTGAAGTTTGAAAACCTCATTCATATTTGTATGGTTTGGTTCAATCAGTAATCTATACGTTGTAGCTATTATCTAAGCAATCAGTGAATGAAAATAACAGAACACCAAATAATTTCTTGTGTTATTGACCCTTGAAAGCAAGGCTTTTCACTTCCATGAGGCTTATAATTTTATTCTTTGCATTTCAACCTAAGTGAACAGTCTGAAATGTGATAGGACAATTTTTGTAAAAACAATATTTTCAGGTGAGGAAAAAAATACTGCTTTTTTTTTTTTTTTCCCCACAAGGATTCTGAACTTCAAGTGTGTTTTATTAGTTCTTGAAAAACTAACTTGCTGCCTAAGAATATAAAGTCAGACATACCTGAACACAAAAAATAGCTATATAACCTTCCCTTATCTTTTGTAAAGGTTGAGGGTTTTTTAACATTTAAAAAGAAAGTGTAACAGATTAACTGCAGAGTAACAGTTACAGTTTTGACAAACTATAGCATAGCCAAAATAAGGAAGCCATAACAAAACTGTCAGCCACATTGACTACATTTGTAGCATAAATTTTCTGCCTTGAGGCTTTGACTGTATGAATGTTAGGTGTTTCTGTACTTATGTATTCTTCTTTGCACATGCTTCACATCATACAGTACTATTCAGCATTCTTTATATGAACTTCCAGTTTTCCAGGTTTAAAAAAAAAGTAAAAATTCTTATTTCCTAGAAACATGCTGGTTTCATATTGTAAGAATATTACTGTACAAGTATTATTGAATAAATTCATGCTCTTTAGCTTTTCTGCTATCATAGAAAACAGAAAAGCATTACTGGTAAAGCACATATCAACCCTCCAAGAGAATCTAAAAGAACATTGGCTAAGGTATATTTTAAATACTGCCTTCAAAAAAAATATTTAAACCAATAGGGCATTTGATAATCCAGGCAGCCATGTTCACACAACACAGTTACTTTCAGGAATAAAATAAAATTAAAAAATTAAAAATAAAAAAATAAAATAAAAAAAAAATCACTACATCAACACAGCAGGCTTTAAACATTAATCACACAAACTAAGTACTTTAGCTAGCATTTAAATACCTGCCAGTTTATCTGAAGCCAGAACAGAGATTTTTACAGGTTTGAAGTGTTTAAGTGTATTTATGTACATCTGTGTTTCTATTAACTTTAATTTCTGACTGATATAAAAGATGCTCCCCATGGAAGCAACTGTGGCCACTGGAGATGCTGGTAATATTGTACAATAAGTTCCAGTAGGGCCGGGATTACAACAAAAGCCTTTACTTCTACTTTTTCTGATCATGCATCCAGTGGTTGATAAAAAGTAAATCCAGTGTAAGTCAACCCTTCTATGTAGAACCTTTCAGAAAATAAAAAAAGCACACATTTTTCTTCCTGTTCTAACAAACGTAAAAGATAGGATTTTTTTTTTCTTTGTCGTATAATACTATAATACTCCCTTGTTATTATTTACTCCTTAGTTGTTATTCCTAACAACTTCTTCAGAACCTATTTAACCCCAAAGCATAACGCTGATCATTAACAAAATTCAAAATAGAAGACATTTACTCATAAACGGAGCAGCCACAACCTACATTTCACAGTTTTCTAAATCTGTGAAATAATGTCCTAAATTAATGGTACAACTATGAATTTCAGTCTACATGCATACTTGTTCACTTTGAAACCAAAACATGTTCACCTATTCAAACTCCTCAAAGTTTACAACTATGCAACTCTACCCTAAATATATAATTTACATGACAAAGAGTCAGAACAGTCAGAGAATTCTATGAAACTGAGTAACACCTACCAGCCAAGCTTCTCCATAGAAAATACCTTCTCAAATCTGCTGCAGGTTTTTACATAGTGTTGATGTAGTAACCAATTATGACACCGAGTAAAACACCATTGCAGAAGTTACTACCAGTCATTCATTTTTTCTTAGGTGCTCATTCCAAAAAATAAACACAACAAAATAATATGTAATATTTTTGTTACTTACCCACAGCATACTATAGAAAAGCATTAAGCATACTTGACAACCGGGAATTCTGTTAACCTTCAGTTACTCACCTAGGAGAAAGAATAACATGCATAAGCAGTCTTTGTATGGGGATGAAGAAGACAGTATTAACTTATTATGAAATTTTCAATATAAAATATTTTCTCTTTAAATCCCAAGTTAAAAGGAAAGAGCTGAAAATATCTCACTAAGTAAGGTGGATCACAAAACAACAATTAAACAGAAGTTGCATTTCAGAAAAATCCAACCAGTTTGTCAATCTGTAGCACTGATACAACACTTTTGCTAACACAAGGGGAGTCTCAAAATCTTCTAAAACCAAAATGGATAAAGATTCTGAATTTAGAATACACTGCCTAAAGCAAAATTTTACAAGAACACAGTTACAAAACTAATTAAGTTTT
>JANHGN010006035.1:62375-109203 GCA_024605025.1 Megaceryle maxima
TATATTTTATCTTATTCTCTTTTTAACAGAATAATGAACATACTATACTTTAGGTAATGCCAAAGAAGTATCAACAATCGTACATTATTCTAGAGATTAATGAATTCATCATTTATTATTAAGCAGTGGGAATGGAAAACAATGATGAATATTAGAATAAAAGGTTTCTTTATGAATGTAATGCAAAAGCCACATTTGAGAAAAACAAAACAAACAAAAAAACCAAACAAAAAACCCAAAACAAAACACCACCAAAAAAAAACGCCCCTCACATCAACCATTTAAAATGAATAGGAAAAAAAGCCAACAATAGAATCAAATCAAATAGCACCTATACCGAGGAAGTTAGTCTTTTCCTGTAATACTTTAAACAAAAATTGCATTGATTTTAGGAAAGGCTACACCTTTTCAAATTTGGGAGATTTTGACAATGAATTAAACTACAAAGGACGTAATAAAATGCAAGTTGCTAGAAATGGAGCATAAATAAAAAAATCTTACTACTTGCTAGTCCTTTATGTGAGTGAAGGACTTTTACAAGCAACATGATTTTTCCATGGTAGTTTTAAAATGGTAAAAATGGCCATGTAAATAACGGTTTTGACATGTGATTTAGTTTCTTTAGTATAGAAAACAATTTGAATTACTCATCTCTTGAATGATGCTAATAGTTGTCATCATCTGTTAAGATTTTTGTGTCTCTCTCATTTCTCAGCCAATGTGTACAGTCATAACCATAAGCCATCTAAAATAAAGCATGTAACTCAGAAAACTCCAAACCATCCCAGCAGTTGACTTCATGGTGATACTAGTGATGCACTGCTGCATTTCAGTGCATGGACGACCACTGATGCATCTCACAAATCTCACTTCAGTACCCTGAGGGCTGCTGCAAAGCCATCCAGACTAAGTAGAATACCTAGGCGCTTTGCATAATTCACAAGAACTGGAGTCACTTCTAGTGGCGTGCAGAGAGTTTTAAAAATGCTTCTGTAACACCCATTCCATTCTTCATTCTACAAATGTAAAAGCTAAGTTCTCTTACAGAGGTCATTCAGCAAAAACTTTGAAATCCTATAATGCCTAGAAGGGTAGACTGTGGCTAGAAGCCTAGAAGGCTTACTGTGGAAATCCTAATAAAATTTTATATTGGAGCATCTTGGATGTCACTGTAGGCTATTATATGCACCCAATGTTTAGACGACGCAGATTTGTTTTTCTAGAATGCAACTGCTTATTTGAACAGGTATGACACTTTCCTAAGGGAATATGTAACTGTTGCAACAATCTAAAGAGTACATAACATTTTTCATAACAGCATTTTAAATGCTACTGCATGATAATAGTGAATCTATACTCTTAATGAGGTTTGAGCTGTTATGTCTCATGTTCTAGTATGCAAGTACATGACTATAAATCTAGACTGAAATAATTTCCTCCCTGTCTCACCATTTAGGAAAAGACTACGGAAGAAATGTATGGCTGAAGATCCAAGAAGAGTAATCAAGTAAATAAAATATTTATGGGAATAAAAACCTGAACATCTCACCTTAACAGGCAATCCATCTTAACACAAAACTTGGCCCTATTCATACTGAGATGATTAAATTCTACCAGTGGCTGTTGGCTGTTGAATTTTTCCTGATGGATCAGGTGACCAACCCTGTACCCATAAACCATCTACGTAGTTTTTATAACGTTTTTGATATCCATAGTACCAGCATAACTGTGATCTCACCCATTTTACATTACTAAGTAGTATTTTGGAACTAAGCTAGCAAGGATAAGGCTTACTTAACTTTGTAAAACAAAGAAACTCATGACAGCAGTATAAAACACTCTAGTCAGACAAATCTCTTTCCTAAGCAAGCAATTGAAAATCAATGCCAACAGAATGAATATTTATGCACCATTATCATGAAGTTTAATGAAATAAAACAAATTTCTGCTACAAAAATCAAACCATGAAATGTATCTCTCTGCATCCAGTTTCCGTAAAGACAAATGACAAAATCATGCATCAGCAAAGAAAAGGTTTGTGAGGTTCTAATATAAGTTATATTGGTTTTGTTGCTCCAATGTTATTAACAGAAGCTTCTTTTTTTTTTTTAATTCTTGTGTTTAATGAGAATCATTCTTAAAAACAGCTCCTATACAGAAGTGTAATTTAGAGAACTAAAAACCTGCAACGTTTCAGCAAGTGCTTCAAATTATATAAGCATTGCAGCAAAAAAAAAATGTTCAAAGCAACTGCATTTTTCCACATGATGCTTTTGTGATTTCCTAGTGTCAGACTATTAATGTGACAGCAAATTGTAGTCATTAGTCAAAAATAGTGAGTAAAATGGTTTACACACTTAAAGTGACCTTGAGATTGTCTTGTAAAATATTGATAGCCAAAACAATTGCAGTTTTATAACTGCTTGACTAAATGAAATCATACTTCAATTGAAAAGCTGAATAAAATCTAATAAAAATAATTTTAATTCCACACCTAGTTGTTACTTGCAAATGTATATGTGACTACATAGGAAATCTTAACATAAGGAAGAGTAGCCAGTTAGAAGGAAGTATACCTAAAGTTTCAATCAAATTTACTATGCTAGTGGCATACTAACACAATAATTAAGTTGGTATAATATTAAAATAATATTAAAATTCCTGAGAAATAAAGAATTGTTCAAATAATAATTAATTGGATTCCTATAAGAAAGCCTTGTAACACCAAGGGCCTTGATAAGAAATGGAAGCCCCAGACTGTTGAGTAAACTACTTTTTATTTTTTTAATCCAAGTTTTTATCTTGGTTGTGTGCCATGATTTCAGTTTTGTTTGTTTGTTTGTTTTATTTGTTGCTTGGGTTGACTGGTTTTTTGCTTTGTTTTTGTTGGGGTTTTTTTGGTTGGTTGGGTTTGGTTTTTTTTGGTTGTGGTGTTTTCGGTGGTTTTGGGGGTTTTTTTGTTGTTGTTTGGATTTTTTATTTTATTTTGAGGTTGGGGGGGACGAAGGAAAAGCAAAAATAAAAGCAAATTTGCCAACAATAACAATTTTTTGATAACATAAAAGTATGTCACTTACTTTTGAAAAAAGAAAGAGGCATTTCATGGCTTCCCTGAGAATTATTCAAAATTGAAATGAGCAGCAATGGCTATTGCTCACTTAAAGATTATTATTATGCATAGAATGAATCTGTTCAGAAGCTACAAACATATTGCTCTATACTAATGCAGTACTATGACAAATAAGTAAGGCATAAAATGCAGAAAATGGACTCTTTCTTCAAATGTTTCCCTTTTTTCTGCCCCTGTTCTTTTTATCTTGTTCCATTTCCCAGTTTCCCCCATTTTCCCTCATATACTCATCTCACTGTACATACTCCCTAGGTCCAATTTCAGATACTCACTACCTTACTTTTTGAGTTATCCTCAGATTTCACACACTTCTGGTACTTCCCAACTCTCTCTTGATTACGATTAATTTTTAATTGCTTTGTAATTTTGGCTATCTAGAACTTCTCTGCATGTGCCTCATGTAAATTATTAAGTAAATTCTACAATTAGCTTGTTTAATTTCACTGAAGGAAGATACATGCACATTAAATAGTATGCTCTGGTTGGGAATACATACCCAGGACGTAAACAGTTGCATTCCCAACTATAGTCACATTCAGTTAGACTTCTACACTTAGTTTTATTATTGCCATCATGACAGATCACTCTTCCAAAGATAAGCAATTAGCTTTCAAATGAAAGGACACACCAAGTAGCTTAAGCTACTATTTCCTTAAGAGAAAATGAAAATCATTTCACAAAGGTCAGTATTATTAATTATTGAGCATTTCAAAGGAACAGTGAAGATCTGTATAATTTAATTCTAAGGGCACAGATAGTCACAGTTCCTTTGAGCTTTACAGACTACTTTTATCTAGAAGTAAATATATGTACAGTGTTAAAAGACTAGAATTTCAGGTTTTAATTTAAAAAAAAAAAAAAAAGGAAGAACAAAAAACCCCAACCAACAATAAATACCTTAATATTAAATATTAGACATTCAGGTTTTCTTGCTTCTGTCTTCTAGCTATACTGTTGTACAGTAACACTCAAAACCCAGGCTAGATAAGACAAGGAATCCTACTATTATAGTTAAGGTATAGCAGAATTGTAGAATACTCGGTTGGAAATGACCTCAATGATCATCTGGTCCAACTTTTCTTGGGAAAAGCACAGTCCAGACAAGATTGTCCAGCACCCTGTCACCCTGAATCTTGAATGCGTCCAATGTTGAGTAATCCACCAAGAGGAGATTATTGCAATGGCTTATTGTTCTACTTTGAAAAATTTTCTTCTTGTGTCCAAATACAGTCTCCCAAGAAATAACTAATACCCATCACCCCTTGTTTCTTCCATGTGACTCCTTGTAAAAAGAGAGTCTCCATAATCTTTGCAGGCACCCTTTAAATAAGGTTGAAGTATACATGTAAAGCCAGAATTTAGCTGTTTAGATATGAAACAATTGCATTTTAACAGCAGAGGTTAACTCCTGAAACCTTCCCAGTCAATAAAGTATTTAAGAAATAATTTAAATAATTGAAGTGAATTCTTCAGAAGACTTCAAAAAAATTTCTAATTATCTTTGTATAGACCTTTCAAACTTCCAGTACAGTTAACCAAAATTATACTCATTTTTCTTTAAATCATTAAAGTTTTCATTAAGGTTATCCTAGACAACACATATCCTTCACAAAAGGCTGAGCAGCAATCTTCTTCACAAAACATTCCACACCCTGATGCTTTTCCAAAATAGATGCAATTCTCTAGTATCTCGTCTTGGGTCAGCCATAACTTAGTTATTGATTTCATTTCCTTACAATACTAATGTTTATGGTAACAAGAAGCAAGGATGCAGTTTCTTCATTAACTATTGAGTATTTTTTGTCAAACATTAAAAAATGGATTTTCTTTCCCTAATAACATGTATTTGACATTATAGATCTATAAATTCTTTCACTCATGCAAGAAATCTAGTAAAACATCAGTAAAGGTATACAATAGAGCTGTCATACTTCATTATATTCAAAGTCCATGAAATATAGCACCAGTAGGGATACTGGACCATTGCTCTGAGAAAGAGGAAACTTCCTCAAGCAGGCCTAAGTTACACATAATTGGGTACCAAAAGTCAGACAAGCTAACTTCATTTTGGTGATCTTCTTGGGAAACAAGAAGATAATGACTCAGTAATGACAGAGCAATAAATGTAAATTCATATTTTAGCTAACACATTCTCTAGACAATTAAACCATATTTTACAATGCAGTAGCACAAATAAACACAGATGTAAAACAGAACCTCTAACACTTACCTCCAGATGAAATCAACTGGAAGTTGGAAATTTTTTGAGTTACATGTAACTCACTTTCTAAGCAGAAAAAAACCCTACCTCTACCTATTACTTAAAAGCAACCAGAATTCTTTAGAAATATGATTTTATGAATAATTAGCTCCTCCTATTTTGTATAATCTTCAGAGATAGTGTCATTTTTGTGCTATTATTCTTTTCCAAACAGTGTACTGCTTTCATCTATACACAATATGAATGTGGGTATACTAGAAAGTAATTTCAATTATTAAAAGATCAAGTGTATAATAAAATTTAAGTACTCAAAGCTTTCACATTTTTGTAAACTACCTTTGCAAACATATTGTACAATTTAAGAGCATAAGTGTACAAAACAGGTAATGTATGTTCAGAAACAGACAGATGAACTAACACACAATACTACAGAGATGCTCCTGAAAAATGTACCAGATCTTATACCTGAAAGTTTACATTAGAATTTTAAGATGCTCGTATCACTGAGCAGACTTTCTCAGTCTAGTGACAATCACAGTAACATCAGCCTCGCACCAAAATCCAAAGATTTATCATTTTCTGCTTTTTGAAAGTTGACAGCAATTTAAACTTACAAAGATTAAAATGAAAGCCAGATTTTCTACTAAATTTAGCATTTCTCATACAAAATTTCATATTAAGACATAAAAATAAACCATGCTAAAATTTATGGGTGTTGGTTAAGTATATTAACAGGTTTATTTTTTGACACATCTATAACTAAACATACCTCTAACAAATCCTGTGCTAACTGGAGGCCTGACATGTATGACAACTAAATAAGCTTGTCTGAGCTTTGTCTAACTATTACTAAAACCCACAACAAATAAATGCAAATGGTATATTATCCTTTATACTTAATGCAAATCAAAACTGCAACCAGCACCTTATTATGAGATCCTGAGATACTGCATCATACTGTGATAAAAATTTACCCATCTTTACTTCACAGCTACTTTTTTTAAGTTTGCAAGTATTTATACTGTATGCTTTATTTAGTTTAATATAAACCTAACAAGCCCCCTCTATCTTTTTCAATGCCAAAAGCCTAAAAAAACCCCACAATTTTTTAAAGGGACTCTCTTGCTATCATATTCTGAAACAAGAGAGAGAAAGTTGGGTGGTACAACAGTCTTCCAGATCCCAGTAATGTCTTCCTGCTTATTTGTTACACAGGCCACAGTAAGGCTTGGCACACCTTGGCAACCCCTCTATGATGGGCCTGCATTACACTGCATGTCATGAGGAACAGATTCAGCTACATCCACCACCAGTACTCAAACACCAGGCTTCTCTGGCTCCAGGATATTGTGGACACTGGACCCACAGAGAATCATAACTTCATTTGTCGTCATACTTCCAAGGCTTATCCTGACTAAGCTGTTGAACAATGACCAATTTATCCCACTGGTACAGGGCAACAAGGGAAGAACAAAGGGAGTTTTACATATTTAAAGTATTCTATAAATAGTGCTGACACACTGCTGTAATAAATAAAAATAATACAAGTTGCTATTTTTGCCTTTTCATTTCCACAGTACTTTAAGCTACCCTGAGATGAGTGAGATTGATGAGGTGAAATAAAGGGGAACAAGATCATATGTAAAAGCATGGTTTACAAGCCAAAAGGGTTATTTCTTCATTCAGCTTTAGGTGTAACCTACAAGAAAAATATCCATAACATACACAGCAATTGCCTAATTCATCCATATATTAATTTCAAAATACAACCTTTTAAAATCTTTGCTATTACTTCTGAATTACACACTTTTAGAATCTATCTTAAATTACACGGGGGAAAAGAGCAAAGAGGAATTTGCTTCTCACCACACTAACAAGTTTTCCTTTAGTGGGAAGGCATCCACTGATGCCTAGGAATATTATTTTTAAGTAACATGAGACGTGCTTGTTTTTACAACTACTCCTAGCACCTGGTGAAATTTGCAGCTGAGAAAGCCTAACAATTTAAAGATAACTGAATCACAGCTTATTTTTAATTTCAAATAATATAATCACCTGTACTTAGTACTACACATATTTAGACAAGCTGCCTGTCTCTGTTCCAAATCACCTCTTTCCCTTTGTCATCTCAAATCTGACATTTTTCAATTCCAAATAAGCAGATTTTTTTTTCCCTTGGATGACATGTCATTAAAACTGTCAAAACCTATAATTATTTATGTATACTACTTTATTATTAATCTAGCAATACCTTCACAGACATCACACTGTAACTGTTTGCTCATGCAGTCACTCGGCTGACAACCCTTGTTTTCACTGCTTTTGGTTTGATGCCTTTCTACATGCATCAAACCCATTTCTCCTGTTGACTGTTACCATAGCACGGCAGGCCCAGACACACCAGCTGTTTTTCTAGTTGTGATTATTCTTAAACATTTTATAAGGTTCGTAATTATTACAACATTTTAATGTAAGGCCACAATAATTATAAAAAACCCCTGTGTTTTGTACAGATAATTATCTTCAACAGATGAAAGTTTTGATATTTATTTCCCCAATAATGGGGAAATGACTCGAAATGTGAGGTCCCCACTTTCAAATGGTTTCATAAATGAAGACTTCAGCTATCTATAAAGTCTTGCAAGACACAACTAAATGGATCCACCTAAGATTAAAAAGGAAGAATACAAAAGAAAAAGCTCTCCTTTCTTTCTGTTGAATTAATTTTCTACTGTCCATATATTTTGGCAAGCCAGCTACTGAAAAAGAGTTTTGCGTTCATGTCTTTCGTGTTACTTTCATGTTACTTTCCATTCCTTATTCTTCAATTTAAAGCACTGGTGTATCTTACTGTTGTCCAACTCATTGACATTAACTGATACACTCCTTAAAACAATCCCTCTTTTCCCCCTACCTCCCCACCTTCCACACTCTTGTTACACAGGTGAGGATACATTTTTTTATCTGTTGTTTAATTGAATATCTTAATGGGCAAACTGTAAATATAAATCAAACCAAGTCTTCATTAAGAACCACCACAGATTGTACATGATAGTCATTAGCAATAACTCTTGCATCTCCTGTGAATTTTTCAAAACAAATTTGTCACGATGTATAAATTGCACTAGTGCAGAGAGATGCAAATGTATCAGGAACAGCAGTAAGATTTGCAAATGAAATATCAAATTAAATGTATCTTGAATCAAGAGGAATGAACACTTCACCAATGAAGAGCATAGGCTAAAATATAATCTCCATCCAAAAAAAATGAGCACAAAATTGAAATGTCCAGAAAAATAAAACTACTAGAGGAAGAGAACTGAAAAAATCTTCTACTCAAGAAGGAGCTTCTGTCTACCCACTGCCTGTCACAGCTGAAATTCAACACTTAAAATTTCATGGAAAGGAAGAGGAGGACATAAAAAAAGGAACCTTCACATCCTGGTTTTAAGGGGCACTTAAAAATTAGTAATTTCTTCTGCAAATTTAATTGCTCCAACCTTGTTTGACACTACCACCAAAATTATCTGTACTATCTCTTATGAGAACTACACCTTTTATTTCTTCCACAGCAATTGCAGCGACTATTCAGACCAAAAATACATCTATTTTACTGCCCTCTTCTCATGCCAGTCTGCTTCTCACATAAAAAGCACCACAGCTGATACATGGTTTGTTTTATTTTATTTCTGCCACAGCACTTCTCTTGCAAAAAAGGAACTGTATCCATACAGCAGTGTCTTTTCAGGATTTTTAATAAACTCTTACAAGCCATTATTGTAGGAGAAATTAATTGATTAATAGCAGCAAAGTTTCAAGAGTCATGTGAGATCTTTTGCATACAGATTGCATTAGCAAAGATTTCAAAGCCTTGGATGAAAGCCAATGAAAAAAATGAACCTGCTACTCTGTTTCCTGCTTTTTTTCCCAGATGCCTTTACTCGACTTGTTTATTTTGTGATAAGGTCTTGGGGGGTTGGGGCTGAGAGATTTTAGGCTGGAGACTTTCAGATTAATGTAGGTTTTATTGTTGTCTTTGGTTTTGAGGTTTGTTTGTTTGGGTATTTTGTTTGGTTGGTTTTGGTGTTTTTTTTGTTTTGGGGTTTTTTTTTTTTTAGTAGCATACACACACCAGGTGGAGGCAGGGAATCAAGTCCAAGCTTTATCCTCTTAACAAGTCTGACAAATGCTGTTCAAAAACTATACCACAAGATCCATGTGTCCAGTTGGAAAGTCTTCTGTACTAAATCTGATCAGAGAAGGCTTGTGAGAGCTTAGATATTACAGATAAAATATGACTTGACATAACCTTCAAGTTGTTGCTGTGCCAAAGTGAAAAGTAAAAAAAAAAAAAAAAAAAAAAAAAGAAAAGAGAGGAAAAAAAAAGAGAGGAAAAAAAAGGCTGAATTCAGTCTTGCAGACTTTTGGTTTGGAATAGAAAAAAATCATTGTGAAAGGTATCAAAAAAAAGAACAAAACAGTAAGCACATTTTCTAAGCCTAAGATCCTGGGGCATTTTTGTATCAGAGTGATTAAGGGCATCACTAAAATATCCATGTGGAAAGGCTACCTCACAGGATGGCTGCCTCACTAAATAGCAAAACACAGACAACAACATATAAAATGAATTTAAAACAATTACTCTGGGCATACTACTCACGCTTCAGATACATTCAGCCAGTAGCTGAACTCAGAACAGCCAAACTACAGGCATAGCCAAGCTACAGCTGCCAAGCTACAAGCTGCAAGCATAAGAACAGCACAGCTAATGTTATATTCTGAATTGCTATTGAGTATGCAAACTTTTAAAATTACATGCCCATTAATTGACATGCTGCCTAGTTAACTACTACTTCATTAGATTTCTGAGTGAAGTAAGTGTTTATTAACTTTCCCTTCTATTTTAATGTTATTGCACAAGGTATGATGATTTGATAAATACTATTAAGTATTTCAGGCACATTGGAATTTCATTAAATAACTTGTCTAATGTATCTCAGGAGTTCTAGACAGGCAGATAAATTATATTCAAGTGGGTTTGGATTATTTTTGGGAGGGGGTTGTTGGTTTTGTTTTGATGGAACCTATCATGGGACTAAAAGTTGACCAGAACTCAGAGGGGAAAGTGCCTGGACATCTGCCTTTGAGTTACCCCAAAAGATAAAAATCCAGAGAAGCAAGGTTCTTTAGAATATAAACTAGGATGATAAAGTTTTTACACAAACAATATGCCACCAACCCGAGTATCAGTTTTAGCCGATTCAGGGGTTTCCTAGGTAATACAACCTACTCCAGGGCCTTCCTGTCCCTATGAAGCTTTTTCTTCCCGCACCATGAAGGTCTACCTATCTTTCTACTCTGTTCACACTTGCAGCCTGCAAGTGTCTGCAAGAGCACTGCACACTCCAAATCCTTTCTGCTACTCTTCCACCTTTCCTTGCCCTTCCCTTCTCCCTACCCACCCTACATTTAGGAGACGCCTCTCATCCACATGTTTAATTGCTCTTTACAGGAAGGAACTTGAGGCATTTTTACCTCATTACTGTCTTAAAACAATAGAGCTTGCAAACTGAAAACAAGTAAATGAAAGGCATGCTCTGAGATATGGGGGAAGTTCAGGCTGGAAATTCAGTCCATCTTGAAACATGAACAGGATTTCATGTGTCAGATTAACAGAAGACTTTTCTATGTGCAGAAAAACCCAGCACAGAAATGTCAATGTAGGTCTTTGGGGTGAGTGCCAGAAAACCTAAGTGTTAAATATATTAAAAAAGGTCACTCATTCCTTCAGTCACTATCAGTGGAAAGCTTATAAGTCTCAGATTAATAAATGCATTTTATGAATACTTGGCCAAAAAGGGTAATGTTTATTAATAAAAGCAGGTTTCCCTTTTTCCACTTATCTTAGTCTAAGTAAGGGCTAGAGATGAGAATATATAAAGCACGTCTGAAAGATTCAACTAAGGACCTAGAAAAGCACAAACCTGGCGTCATCAAAAAAAAGCACTCAACCATCAAAAAGGAACAAACTGCCTGCAGCTGGCCAGCACATCACCTCTCTACTGCTCTGACAAGAAGCCAGTAGACACAAAGAAATCCTAGACATTCACAGCTCCTATGATCGTGAAGTCCAAGTGGATAGCTCAAGTGTACGTATCCTATCAGTTTTGACATGTATTGTTTTACATGTATTTTTTTGTTTATATTATTATACTTTGATGTGACTGATCATTTGAATATCAGCATCTTGGTAAAGACAGAAGAAAAAGTTCAGCATCAGCAGCTAAAGCAGGCCATCAGAACTACCATAACAGAAACTGGCCCAGGGTTGTAGCTACATAAGAGAAAAACACAATCCTATGCTTCGGCAGGTAAGACCTTGGCAACCAAGACACACAAAGGTATGACTACAAACCAGAGAGACAGTGGTGAAGTGCATTTCCTCCTTATGGCAGTGACAAGATATTGTTCAGAATACAATTAAGGTAGCAATTTAAAAGCAATCACTCTCCAATTAGACTACTGTAATAACAATTGCAAGTCATGAACTGCATACAAGTTGTGCTGAGGAACAATCTAAGATAGCAAAAAGAGATGTCATACAGAGATCTGCAACTTCCTATATGAAAGTCACACGTAAAAGTATACTCTATAGAAAATACACTATTTTAGTTATTTAGTTTTTTTCAATATAACATTCACATCCATAATCCTCCGCTTTATGATCTACTATGACATGATCATAGGCTTTTGCATCTTCATATGGCAGGATGTTACATTTGTATTAAAGAAAGCAGTTTAGATAATTTTGAATTTGGAGTTATAATGGTTACCTGCATTGCCACAAAAATTAATAGTTAAAAATCTCCTAAGAATTGATATTATATAATTTCAAGAAATGCAGACTCATCTTTAAAACTATCTTGAGACTGCTGAGATATGTGTGTGTATATATATATATATATAAAATAAGATGAGAATTACAAGCTTCCATTCTGTAGATTCCAAGGACAGAGAAATAACAGTTTTTAAAATAAAAATAATAATAAAAAAAAAAGTAAACTTCTCAATACAAGAGACATGTCTCTAAATCAGTGTGGAATCATGCTAGTGGAACAGCATGAAGTACTGTTAGTGTGAAAGTCATACTTGTTCTGTACTAAGTTCACTGAAAATTTCCACAAATTTGAAAATGTGAATTGAAAATTCTCTGACACAATAAATATACACACAAGATGTAAAGAATCAACTGAATAAGTGTCCAGAGTTTCAGAAAAACTAGCAACTTTCAATAATCCCAAACATCTCAACCATGAAGTACAGCAATAATTTAATCACTGCCTTTCCTATTCTCATTTCCTTCCACTACTTAACAGGAGAAGTCTTAGAAATAGATGCCATAGGCAAAATACCTTCTGCTTTAAATTTAATGGATCTGAATCACTGAATACCAACAAATTAACTGGACTAACAGCAATTCATTGCTTTTTAATATTCAAGCCATTTTCAGTTAAAAAAAAAATAGCATTTTAAAATTCCCAGTTTTGAAATTTTTAATGTTTTGTATTTCTCTAAGCTATTAAAATATTCTATCGCTTCTAAAGCCAATAATCAAGTATCTTGCTTTCATTCTATGACTGATGAATTCTGTGCTGAAAAAAAGTCAATATTTTATGCAGAAAATAAGTGACATATATATTCTGTTTCATAATTTTGAGTATTTATGCCATTGTATATGCAGTCATTTAATATATTTCTGTTTTGGTAACTACAACACCTAAGAACAAGCTTCTTCAAACACGCTTGTTTCCTTTTAAATTAGAAGTTTAACTACATTAACATAGTGATTTAACAAGGATAATTCAAAGGATTATTATGCCTAAAACTAAATTGATACTCTTCTAGAGTTCTGATGTTTTTTAAGAAGAAAATATACATTTATTTAATTACCATACAGAGCAGTAATTAAGGGACACAGAAGGCACTTCATAAACAATTGCAAACTACACTTCTCCCAACAGGTAAAACAGCATTAACTGTAGTTCACACAGTTTCCAATTCAAATACCCTTTTAAAACTTTATGTAAGAGAAGAATTGTGAAAAGAAAATCAAAAACTAGTCAGATCTTGTATACATTGGTATTTCAAAACAGAATACTGAGGTCCTGTAAAATAATTCAAATCCTTAACAGGATGCAGTACATTTCTCTCACCTTTTTCCCAGCTAGATAGAACATGTATTCTTCTGTCTGATAGACTAATGAGATGTAGGTTGGGGAGATGATTTATTACTGAAAACTTATAGTTAATTATGCATTTGTACCAATATCCATCTTTAAAATATTATAAGTTAACTGCACAAATAATCTTGGAATTATTTGTAAATTACGATGATTGACTCAGTATTCAAGACTCTTCCCTTAAATTAAAACCTAAAGCATGATTCCACATCTGGTAATACTGTGTCCAGTTCTGGGCCCCCAGTTCAAGAGACACAGGGAACTACTGGAGGGAGTTCAGTGGAGGGCAACAAGAGTATCTCTTGTACAAAGAAAGTTTGAAAGAGCTGGGACTATTTAGTCTGTTGAAGACTGAGAAGGGACCTTATCAACGTCTATAAACATCTAAAGGGTGGTTCAGGGAGGACAGAGACAGACTCTTTTTAGTGGTACCCAGTGACATGACAAGGTCTAATGGGAACAGAAGATTTCATCTAAATATGAGGAAAAACTTCCTTATTGTGACGGTGACAAAGCACTGGAACAGGCTGCCCACGAAGGTTGTGGATTCCCCTTCTCCTGAGATATTTAAAAAGCACCTGGATTAAATCCTGTGTAATGTGCTCAAGGCAAACGTGCTTTAGCAGAGGGGTTCAGCTGGATGATCTCTAGAGGTCCCTTCAAACTGACAATGATGTGATTCTGTAATTTCTGAAGTAAGTTTTATATGAACATTTCCTTGTTTAATCTTTTTCCTCTTATTTGAAAAACATTGGTGCTGATAGATTTGGAAACATTTGAGCCATGATGCGCGACTCATTTGGTGGTTGAAAAGCTAAATCTATTAATAGGTTGGGTGGAATTCTATTATGCCATTGGGTACTCAAGATCAACCATAGCTTTACTGTTATAAATTCACAAAACACATAAAGGAGAAATTAATTTTTCCCATCTGCAAATTTCTTCTCTATATTTTAGTAATAGAAAATTATTTGTGCATTGCCACTGAAACGGGACACATTGAAAGTGATACTCCATTATTTCTATTGATTAATCTTTAAACAAATAACACATTTTGTGTTTGTAGTTTTACTTTAATTACTACAGATATCATCAAGTTCCACACTTCGATTCTGCACTCCAAGTTTCCAAAGTATTCTTTTGGTATATTCTTTGTTATAGGTACCTGATATCCTAGACGATTAACAGACAACTCCAACGAATCAAACAAGAAGTGCACAGTTATACACCTCTGTAAAGATGATAGTCTAGCAGCACTGAATTACAATGGACACACTTGAACTCAGCAGATCAGTCCAATTAATATAATATTAACTATAGTAATCAAGTAAGCCCACAAAGGCTTCATCCAACATCTGCCGTGAGACAATTTTTCTTTTTGTTTTTAAAGTTAAAAGCTAACCAACTTTTGAAACAGAAAAAAAAAAATAGTATTTTTAATGAAATAATTATAAAAGCCATTATAAAATAATCATTACCATGGTCACTGCCTGTAACGTTGAAAATAACTATGATGAATGAACAGCAAAAGTTCCACAGTGTTTACTTTTGAAAAATATGTTATTTTGCCACCTTCCCGGAAATAAAAGGTTTTCAATACATAAATAATCCTACGTTATGGAAAACTTTACTATTTTATGATGCTAACTACATGCCATGATTCTGGAAAAGTCTTGACTTGTAGATTATAGTTTGGCACCTGATATCCCAACAACAGAATATAGATATAGAAATTCCCTCCTCCGAGACAGTAAGTTGTTAGAAAAAGAATAACCATTTCTTGTTTGTGTGCATTTCTGTAGAAAGGAAGACCATAAAAGAGTCTTTTGAATTCCAAAATAGAGTTCAAGATCGCAATTACTGGAAGAAAAATTATTCCACTTCTCCACGCTCCCAAATCAATCAATCCTCATTTATCTCTTCGGTATTAATCCCTTCACTATTACCTCCTCCTACAAAAGTGTCAATCTGGCAAAATGTCTTCTTTCCCTGTTTCCCATGGAGCCTCACACTCTTCTAAACCCCCCTCCACGTTATCTCCAACTTCCTAAACATCCCTCTCATTGATATTACTTCAGAATTCTCTGAAACTCCACCCCTCCGTCTAGAGAAAAAAGAAGCAGCACCTAGAACACTCAAATTGAAGGCCACTTCACCTCTTCAGTTTGTCCAGCAACAAAATTAAAGTTGTATTTTGAGATACCATCTAATGCTGACCTAGACAATCATAACTAATGTTCAGAGATGCAAACAGAAATACCCATAAGGAAAGGGGTCAACTACCTAGGTAAGAAAAGCAGAGCTTGGTACCTCAGAAGTCCCTGCTAACAAATACCTATTCTTCCTCAGGGAGATTAGTTACAAGAACTGTACCCAGAAAGGCCCTGGAATGTTTTGTATCATGAACAGCAATGGCAAAGTCTGCGAGAAGACCAAATATTATATCCAGAATTCCCATTTCAATCCTTTATATCTATTCTGCATAATGTATTAGACAAATACTTCTACCAAAGTGGTCTATTCAGGTCCACCTGATTAACAGTCAAAGAGATACTGAGAAGTGAAGGACAAGGCATTTTCTGGAGTTTGGAATTTCATTTTTGTGTTTATGAAAGGGGCTTTGTTTGTTGGGATTTTTTTGTTTGGTTGGTTTTTTGTTTGTTTTTGTTTTGGTGTTGTTGTTTGGTGGGGTTTTTTTAAGACATCAGTATTATCTGAATTTTCTTACATAGCCTTCGCAAAATAGGATCTTTAATTATTACTTTGTTTACTGCCAAATTAAATATACTCTGTTCCACTGGAATTTGTATATTTGTAATATTTGTAAAAAGAATTTGTATATATCTTGGACATAAACCCAAGGTAATTCTAATTTCAAAATAGACTAATTGAAAATTTAGTATTAATTTATTAATATTTTTTATTTTATTTTCTGGAAAATTATTCATAGTTACATCTATATGCATCTATATATAAGGAGAGCTACATTAGTTTACAGTTTTGGGGTTTTTTTGCAAACAATTGGGAGTGCTCATTGAATAGAAGACATTTTGGAGCAGAGCTTCTTTTAGAATCTTATTATGACATGACATTTGACTGAATACTACAATTATGAAAAAACCCTACATGATGAACAAATGCGTTACAGTTTTCCAAGTGAATGACATAGCTATTTATGTGCAGTGTTCATTTTAATGAGTGGCACTGTCATGGAAAATAAAAATGTGTTCATGGTTCAATAAATTAGTCTGTTGATTAACCAGACCTAACAGATTTTAACCTCTAATGTTTTAATCTTTTGCCAATATCAATGATGCAATTTCTACAAAGCTAAATATTTAAATTTAAAAGAATAATTTTTGTTTACATCATTTGGAAAAAAGCTTTATGGACTAACTATTGCAAATTGTATCACATTAAAAATTGATCTAACAAATTTGAAACCATGTATTCCAACTAAGAGTTTATATAATTCAACTGAATTTTATATTTTTATACAGAAATGAATTATTCATTCAAATTATCAGTAAAAGAAAAAACAAAAAAAAGAAACATTAGCTTATCTTGAGGAATGAATAAACATTAAAAATACATATCACTGATAAGACTGTGTAGGTATTTGCATGCACACCAAAACTGTAGGCACATTAAAATTCTATCAGCATAAAGGACTGTTTATGTTTTTCCTTAATTTCCAATTTTCAACTTAAAAGTCAGGAAAGAACAAGAAAATATTTGTCTATAGTCTACCACATCACATCAGCTATTAGTAGCAAGTACACAAGCAACAGGATTTTTATTATATTGGACATACAAACTAAAACTAATTATTAAAAAACGCAAGATTTGTTTGTCCTATTAGAATATAGACACTGTCACAAGGACTGAGGATGAAAGCGTAAACCCACTGAAACAGAGAAGAGCATTTACCACTTTTAAGACCTTGAAAATCAGTTTAATATTCAAATCTTTTAATGTATTCCTTCTTCCACTCTAAGAACAACTTAACTGTAAGGTTTATCTTACTCTTGTGAATTCTGCTAAATTGAACAAATTTCCTTCTGATATGGCAACCTCATTTTTAAGCATTTGCAGTGAAAAAGGTCTAGTATTTTATTTTTAAAGATAGAAAATACAGTTTGGCTCTCTTACGGCGACCAGATTTTTAAAAAAAAAGTCACACATTTCTATTTTCTTACCATTATTAAAGTAACCAAGCTAAATGCACAAATCCTACAACAACAAAAAATAAGCAACCCACCTATTTCTTTTTAATAGTGTACTTCTAGCTAAAGAGCCTTCAAATCATAGAATGGATTGGGTTGGATTGCACCTTAAAGATCGTCTAGTTCCAACCCTGCTGTCATGGGCAGGGACACCTTCCACTAGACCAGGTTGCTTAAGGCTCCATCCAACCTGGATTTGAACATATCCAGTAACAGAACATCCACAGCTTCCCTGGGCAACCTGTTGCAGTGTTTCACCACCCTCAGAGTGTAGAATTTCTTTCTTATTTCCCATCTAAATCTACCCACTTCCACATTACCCCTCATCCTATCACTACAGGCCTTTTTTATAGAAGTCCCTCCCCAGTCTTCTTGTGGGGCCCCTTCAGATACTGGTATGTTCTTAAGATTTCATTAAGCTCTCTCATCACTTAATAGGGCAAACACAATTCAGATTTTTATATTTTAGGCTCCATAAACACGTTCAGCTTAAGAACATGTACATGTTCTTTATATCGGTGTTTATCTCTCAAGAAAAAAGAAAAGCCAATTTTAAATACTCAGGAAGATGCTTCTCAGGATCTCTAGAAACTATCAAAAATATATAAAACTCAAAAAATGAGTGATTATAGATACCTATGTTCTGTCGATTCTCAGTTTCCACGCAGAAATGGAGCTTATTTCTGCTCTTAGCTGTGTTATGTACCAGCACAAAAAGCAACATTATGTCTACAGTGAAGGGATATTATTTTTTTCTTAGCACTTAAGGTAGGTAACTCACTACCTAGAAAATGTGCTGATCTTTAATTCAAGAAAATATTTTTAAGATCTGGTTTCACAAAGAGAAAGATGCAGAGACCCTTATGAAGAACTACAATTCATAGAGAACTCAATCTTAGTCTGCTTTTTATATAAAGCTAGAAATGTATATTCATCAACTAAATTGGTAGAATGCAACCACATCTTTTCACCTGGCAAACATTGTCTGAGACAAATTTATTTCCAATGATTGTTTACAAGATTAACTTTACAATTTTTCTTTTTACTTCAGCATGTATAAGAACTATAAAACCTCCTGGAGATCTAATACAAGAAAAACAACTGCTTTTAAGGCTCATTAACTAATACTTCAAACATTGATAGTCCTGCTCAGAAGGGTAACTGAATAATGTTCTTTACATTTATCTCCATAAAGTATGTTTTTTACTTCAGAAGTATTAAAAAAGACATACAATTTGTTCATAAAACAACCTATATTTGCAATCGGGGTTCTTTTTGAGTACTCATCAAATAAGGTTTTTATTGACAAAATCTGTATATTAATAGAAATCTCACTATGAGGAAGTATAAGGAATGTCAACTTAAGGATCTAAATTTTTCTGATGTGCAATCACAACGGAGTTAGCCCTTTATTGTCCTGTCAGAATTCTGGTCTGCTATAATGTCAGATTTTTTTTTTTTTTTTTTTCTCCAAGAAAGAGAGATGTCATTTATTCTAAACACAATGTCCTATTACATTTGAACATAATCATCTAGAAGACCTGAATCAGAGCTTGCCTATCTAAAACCTAAGCATTTGTTAACAGTAACAGTATGATTTAAATCTCAATTGTTCTGATATTTCTGATTGCCACAGGTTTTTATACAAAAATTTATACTAAATCTGGATACAAAAAATCCTTAAGATTTCCTGCCTGACAACTTATTCTGGGTCAACTTTCAAAACCAATGGAGTCATGCTGTCAAATACAGAAATTTTTGTTGCTTTGTTTTTAAACATAGAGGTACCTTTGTTATCTTCATGTCACACTCTAACCACAGATTTCTTTACTATAAGATGTTTCATCACAGAATTGTTTTTGTCCTTTCCTCTTCCCACACCCTTCTTCAAATTAGCTCAGAGTTCTCTTTTCATAAGTTTTCTTCAGACTTCTTACTGTATTTGTTTTCAGTAAAAATGCATATCAAAAAGGTTTCCTGAGTTATCTGAAAAGAGAAGCCATTCACTCACCTACAAAATTAAAAAAAAAAAAAATCTGTTCAAGTAGAATAGTAAGACAGAAAGCTTCAGTACAAATCAAAAAGCTACACTATTACAGTCTGAGGAGAAGTCTGAAGACTGAGCTTTTGACTTGGAAATTTAACAAGTGAGTTTTCTTTGGCCTTCTTGTCTTTCCCTACACAGAAAATTCAAGCGCCACAGTTGCACAAAAACTGCAAATATATAATAGTGACAGATTTTACTCTTCAGTAGCTTCCAATCTACACTAAGCAGTCAAAGTACAGGTGAAGTAGAGAAATGGTTACTCTTCTTAAGTAGCTCATTTTCCTTTACAAGGAACATGCAGCCAGCAGAAAACCAGTCCCCATGTACTCAATCACGCCTCCACTGACGGCTAAACAACAAATAAATTAAAAGTATAGGGTTCTTTATAACAGGGGGCTCTGTATTATCCCCACAATCAACAACATGCAGTTTCAGTACTTTGAGTAATTGGTATGAATGTTGGTCAGTAGATGTGTCTGTTAATTTGTATAATAGCTTTCAAAGTTCACATTTAGGCATGGAATATCCTGAATCCATGCAGGTCACATCCATAAGCTGATTTATGAATAGGCACTTCCTTTTAATTTTAAACCCATTTCCTGATATTTTCATTTTCTCATAGCCAAGTTACTATTTACGGAATAACATATCTTTCTTCCTCCCTTGCACGTTCTTCCTAGTTGTATACTACCAAGTTATATCCTTCTCACTTGTCTCTCTTTCAGGTCATAGTGAGCTATGATATATTAAATATCACCTCAAATGGAAACCTTTCCAAAGTTATCATCTTTGTTATCCTGCTGTGTAAGTTCCTTATTTTTAATTCACAAATTTTCAAGATTGTGTGGCTCATGAATTTCATACTATAGACTGGTCTTTTCTCTCATTCTTGATTCCATTTCCCTTCTGAAATTTTGTAGCAGTAGCTAAACTTTTTACTTTTTCAGATGACTACTCATCTCCAGAAGGGTTGGTTTCCTCCCTTTCTCCAATCAATAAGAGAGGTTAATTTAATAAGAGAGGCTGGCATTGTGTCTGCTGGACACTGAGGAAGTTTCTAGCAGCTTCTTACAGAAGCTACCCCTGTAGCCTCCTCACTACCAAAACCTTTCCATGAAAACCCAATACACTAGGGGGTGAGAATGGGGAAGAGGTACTACCATACTGTCCTGGGCTCAGCTAAGTTAAGGGGCTGGGGGTAGTGAGAGAGGAGCTGCATGGTGCTTAGATGCCAACTGGAGTTAGATCATAACACATACTTAGCTACTAGCAGTGTCTGTTGGTCCCTTCTATAGCAAGGCCTGGGGTGTAAGCGGTGTGAAGATTGAATCACCTTCTCAAACGTGCAGGTTATACTCAAATTTACCTCTGTGTAGCGTCTTTGCATTTATTGAAGTTCTGCTTACATATAACTGCACTATATAAGGTCAGTTGGAGAATTCGCAATTGGGTGCTCTAAAATGAGGCTTTGGGGCTGCACTGCTCAAAAAATAATCTAAGCATGCGTGCATTGTTTCTGCATTAGTAATAGAATATTTTAGGATTCCCCTAGTCTGATAATTTTGCAGCTTTCATAGTAGTTTAACTTCCTGTTAGACTGAAATTGATAAAAAACCAAACAATGTTTTCATTTTTGTAGTTCCAAGTGTCATGTCCATTTTTTTCCATGATGCAGCTTTAAAGGCTTTACTGTATACCCTTTAAGATAACACTAGCAGTATTTATTTTAGAATAAACCAGTCTTCCCCTTAGGCTTCAAAACTGTGGTATTCGGAGAAAAACACTCTGGTTAAAAAGATCAGAGCAGTTCTGCCTGTAATTGATCACTTCCCTTGAAGATTACAATTCAAACAAACTTGATGATAAATCCAGGGGCATCTCTTTACAGTAAGAGGCAAGAAAACCCTTTCCAGGACCACAGATGGCATCCTATTCAGGGATCCCTGGCACTACAGGATACTTCCCACCCACATTGCTTAAATTCCATCCTGCTGGGTAACAGTCAAATACATCATGGTCTTTCATTTAATTATTGGGGGATATTTAATGAAGGAATGGACATAAGGAATCTTCCTTTTCTGTGTAGCCTTATTATGCATGAAAACAGGCCTGAAATCCAGGCTTAAATAAATGGCTTTGTATTTATGAGTTCCCTTCACAACTAAGGGTCCCTCTGGTAAAAATGTGAATAAAGAAAATCGGAAGCACTTTTGAATGCCTCTTTTATGAAACCTGTTCCTAGGAAATGATGAATCTCAAAACAAGGAAAATTTAATCTGAAACACAAAGAAAACATTAATTACAAAGCAGCAAGGAAAAGTCATTCAGAATCAACTCAATGAAGATTAAATAAAAATATGAAAAGTCAATGTTCACAGGAGTTTTATAATGATTCTGTTCAAGAATTCCTTAATTAAAAAAAAAAAAAAAATAATTTCAGTCCCCAAAATGAGTTGCTTTTGAGCAAAGTGTTATGCCAACATACAATGGATTTTGACAGTGTCTGACAGAACACTCAAAGAACCACATTTGACTTAAATAATAAATCCATGTAACAGAAAAACATAGCTGAGGATTGAATAAATGTTATGGCCCCAACTTTAGTAGTGACATGCATGGAAGCAGATGCCTGACAATTCTGCTAATGGCATTTTGGATCCCCAATTGATCATGGCTCTGATAGAATGGCAGAGACCAAATTTCACATTATCAACCCCTATTGCTCCTGTTACCTGAGCACAGAAGACGACTGATATAAGAAGTTTTTAACTAGGTAGGGCCATGACTGTTTCAATACTTAGTAACACATTTAATTTGTGATAGTAAGATATGAATTCGTCTCCTAGACTTGGACATATTTTTAAATGGAACTTGTAAGTTATCTGAATTAACCACTTAGCACAATTTCAGTATTGTGACTGCTGTTCTGGAAATATGGGATGTAACATGAAATTATTATATTAGCTATGTAATTTCTCTCTGATTCTGGAATAGACACAGGTTCATTATTGCACATTTCCTTTTGAGGCAGGTTAGTTTTCATAAAGACACAATACTGAGGATTTCTTCTTATTTTCCAAAAAGAATCTTCTTTCTTTATTGCTTACATTTAGAAATAAGGGATATAGAAAGCCCTTAACTCAAAATAGGGCGAACACTAATACATCACAACTCCATCTAGAATTCAAATACATCATTCACATTTGAGTTAAAAAAAAAATAAATAAAACCACCCAAAAAAACCACACACACCACAATTTTCATTTCAGTTTCCTGAAGCTTCAGAGAAACCAAGTCTCACACTTTATAATTCTTATAAAAAGAACAGTACAGCAAACTATAAGTTATGAAAACTACAGCACTAGAAGTTATTATTAAAGAGGCTGAGTTTAAAAAAGTCACTATGTACAGCAGTATATTGTTATGTTCCCATTATATTTGATGTACTGCATGCAGCAACAAGTGTAAGTGCACTTAAATACTGTTCCTGTCTGATCTGGATTTGGCTGTGTTTCCATTGTACATATGAAAAGGTTTTTAAAAGATGCTGAAAGGAAATAAAGTCGAATAAGATGTACTGTATGCTATGAACAAAACAGCTCCACAGTTTCTCAAACAAAGCCTATTTGTGTCAGGAATCCTTTTATATTCTGTAAAATACTGTTAATAAATTCAAACCACATATCTGCAAATGGTTCTATTCAGTTATTGTCTTGAACACCACACACAGACAGAATAGTACAAATGCAGTTTAACTTAAATAAGTTACCACATGGAAACAGCAATCAATAAATAGCCTATTGCTAATCCATCCCAGCAAGAATTCTTTCTATCCTTTTCTGCAACTCCTCTGGTTCCACTTTGATGGAGGAACTAACAACAGGTCAACACTAATCCATCCAAAATTAGTACTACTTTTGTAGTCCTCTACAATCTGACAGTCAAGGGAACACAAGAAAGGGCTGCTGTCCTTATAATAGCCACAAAATGTGTGTATTCAGTGAAAACAACCTAGCACTCCTCCACCCAATAAACTAAAGCTCACAGGGTTCCAAGGATCTTCATACATCAACACTTCATATGGTAAAGAGGGAAGTCATTTCACGTCTCAGCACATGAACTTCACAATGCCTACTGCTAATTCTGAAAAAATCTGAGGTGACCCAGTCTTACTACACAAAATAGTTAGGAGAGGGGTTTAGAAGGTCTCCTAATGAATTAACAGGTTTGGTTTGTTTTCTGTCACATATGTTATTGTTTTCCTTTAAAACCCTGGGCTTAATATTCAAAATGAAGAAACAACATACCCCCACTCTGAAAATCCTCCTTCATGTCATGATACTCACATCAACTGGAGCCCATTCTCAACATTTTACTATGAATTCACAGTTCTACAAGAAGTGCTCTACTGGATCAAGCCAATGGCTTACCTAATCCAGTTCTGTCACCAGAAAGGGACAGCTAAGTGAAAGCACACTAACTTTACATTTCAAAGTTAATTTCTTTGAGATAACTGCTCATTTAAGGATGCTTAAAGATGTAGAAGGTACATCTAAGCCTAGTCCTTTCAGCATCCTTTTCTACCCACCACCTACAAATTAATTTTATCCTTGTTTGAACATGCCAGTACCATCTCCCACAAATATCCTGTGGCACTGGCTTCCAGAAGTTCACTACCCAGTGCAAAGAAATATTTTTCTTTCATCTGTTTTATCCAGTTTTGCCCATTTCATCAGATGTCCCTAGTACTAGCATTGTTTGCCAAACAGTTCAGCATTTGCCTGAGCACTGACATTGATTTGCAAGCTTCAGTCATATCCCTCACTCACTCCTCTTCATACTGAAATGCTGAGGATCCTCTGATCTCTCTTCAATGGCAGCTGCTCCACACCATTAATTAATATTACCAGCTTTCTCTCCATTGTCTAATTCTCCCTTCTCTAATTTTACCATATCTTTCTTGAAATTAAGAGGACAGAACGGCACACTGTGCTCAAGAGAATGTTGCAGGACTTTTTTAGTATGACCACAAAACAATGTCCTGCATATTCTTGAAACAAATAATTAATCTACCTTTGATTCTTTTGTCCCAAATTATCTATGGCAATCAGTGACAACAGGAGCCAAGTTAATATGAATCATATAGAAGAGAAGGTTAATTTAACTAGATGGCTTTTTTGTTTCCAAGTCCTAGTAGGCTGCATGGTTTGGGAGAAGGGAGAATATTTTTCTTGTTTAAAACAGTAATATGATGACTTTTTTTAAATGAAAAAAATCAAAACCAGAAATTTAACATCTACAGCATGTAAACTTGAGAAAATCCTATCACTGAGTTATTCCAGTTCTACCAAGAAGGTTCAAACCGAGATGGCACATGAACACTGATAAAATTACAGAACATCTGCACAATAAAATCCTAAAATTTAGCCTTTTTAAAATTTGTCACTTCTGATATATGATGCAGATGCAGTTTTGTAATCACAGACATCTGTTTCACATTTACTACAGGATTTAAAAGGATAAATCTCATGCTTTATCAAGTACGCAATGTTTGAAGGGATATGATATACAACTATTTTATAAATGAAGACTTATGGTAACATTCTGCAGCAAATAGCTTTCTATGTTTAGTATATACCCTAAAAAGATAGTTAAGTAGATTGTATACGGATACAATCAACATAAGTGATCCACAACATGTAGTAAAGCAGATAGTCATTAAACTGGTAGTATGCCAATACAACCTCTACTTATTAGACAAACCTATATAATAACATCAGTTGGTTGGCTTGTTTTTTCTTCTTACTTTGTGGTTTGATTGTTTTCGGGTTTTTTTGCTTGGTTGGGTTTTTTGTTTGTTGTTTTGTGTGTGCACGCATGTGGGGCTTTTTTTTGTCATTTTGTTGTTGTTGTTTTCCCCTCAATTGCAACTTGTGCACAAACATTGAGGCTCACAGAACTTCACACCTACACTAAAGATTACTCAGCTAAGAAAATGAAGCAGCAAGCAAAACCTGATTAACAAAGAGTCTAAAACTACTTCAGGGTGTTTCCTTACCTCCAAAAATATGATGAGACAATTACACGGTTTAGTAATATGAAAAATAAAACATGAAAGTATAAGAAGAAAGAACTCTCCTTAAAAGTGGTATTTGGTGTATCTATACAGAAGTTTCTTTATAAATATTTGCCTGAAATAACAGGCGGATGGTACATAGCTTGTGCAAGTGAATATTATACTCCCATTTAACTAATTGGAACTACTCACTGCTGTAAAATTCAGCATATGCTGCCACGATTATAAATCTATTTTAGTCTAATTTTCCTAAGTACTATAATAAGTTTCTTTTCTGTGGTGCTTGCAACCAAAAAAGTAGTACCAGGCTCCTGTTTCACTGTATTTTTTTAATTCTCCACAGAGCTACAAGGTTGATCATTAGATTTCTCTTATTTAGATTTAGGCATCACAATTCAAATGGTATATTTTGTCATCAACAACACAGTCAATGACAGAAAAAAAAAAAAAAAAGGATAAAAATAGCAAGTCTTCCATTTGCTTAAAGGTATCACTGAGCCACTTGGACTAATTCTTCACATGCAGAGTTTTTTTTAAACACCACAACTCTGCATATAAACACATGGGCTAGGTCAGAATATTTTGGAACATGGAGTATCAACACAACAATGCATAGAATACTTCCCATGCACAGGTTATAGCTACACATATTTCAAGTAGTCTCTCCTTCAGGTGATAAAAGACGGCCTTTGACAGATGGGAAGTGGATAAAGATCAAGTGGCCTTTTCCAAGACAAAGAGAAATAAATATCCTCATTTATAACATATGAAATTACAGTGGCTTTACTAAATTAAAGCAAATCATCTTAAAATAAAGTTATAGCTAGCCTAGATACGTTAACTGTTTCTATTAAATTTTCAAGCAATAGAACTGAATTAACTATAAAAGAGAGACTCAGCAGACTTTATATACAATAAAAAGTTATTAGAAGAGCAAAATCCAAGATAAGTAGTTTTTCTTTCACTTCTGTAAATTTGGTAGTGCTCTCAGAAAGAGATGCTAAAGTAGTTTATATATACATAATGTCTAGTGACTTCTAATACAGAATGTGTACCCACTTATGTCCGTGGTAACGTGACCCACATTCACCACAACCAGAAACACTTGACTGTCACAGCTACAATACTAGAACAAAACACAAACTTGCTGCACAAAAATGCAGTAAGGCTCTTCACAATTTTTTTTTCAAGTAGCATGAGTTCATCATGACCTATGACACAATTTTAAAGCTTTCAGACCACATTGAGAAAATCATTGAGAGGGTAGACCTAAACATTTGCCTGAAGAATTCATTGATACCCAAAATTTCCCTTCTCCGCCCATGTTAAAAATAAAAACTAGAAAATGCTACTAAATACACTTAAGCATAACTGTGAACATACCCTCGCACACAGCTATGAAGTTCACATTATATCAATAAATTTGTGATGCTCCAACAGTCTCTTTTCATATGAATTCTTCCACTAATCCACCTTCACACTCTAATGTCCACATCCTCCTCCTCACTGTTCCACCATCACTAATCACACTCTGAGCTGCACCAACATCTGCCTGCCCCAGCTAATTAAAAAAATACATATGTGATCAGCCAATAGGCCAAAAGCAGGAGTTAACTGTAACCTCTGTTTGTGGTGGTACTAATGAGAGTTCTGTCTTCAAATTTATGCTGGCTCACAAGGTGGTCAAACATCTGAGCAAGGCAGAGCAGGGAACGGACTCATAAATGGCTGAGTTGTATAAGTTTCAGTTCCAGAGTTATTGGCAGATGAAATAAAAAAAAAAAATAATAAAAAAATAAAAAGAAAAGAGAGAGAGAGACACAGAAACACCATAAGTAAAACAAATCTAAAACGACTCGTTAAATGTCACAAAAAAACAGACAAAAAAAAATCATCTGGAAAACTACAGTCTTTGACATTTTCACCTTAAGGAAACCTGAACATTACCAAAACAAGGAGAGAGAGAGAACGTAAAAGTCTGTATTATGAACAGACAAAGTGTTAGTCATCCATTTAGAATTTCTGCCTGTTTATTGAATTGATCTGAGCTGCAAACTGACCACAAATACTTAATTAGAAGATTCTCAGAATCACATATAAAATTATTATAACATTACATTGGATCCATGCAAGTAAAAAACAAAACCAAACAAACAACAAAGAAACAAAACACCACACAAAACCAACAACAAAAAACACCCCCCAAACACCAAAAGAGCAGCCAAAGTCAGAAAATTCTACCTCCTGAAGGTTTTGGGAAAACCTAATTTATAGCTACTTCTCATTAAAGCACATATTATTAAAATAAAAGGAGGAGGAAAAAAACCAACAACAAACAAACACCTGTCATCTTATGAAAAACTCCATTTCAGAAAGCCAGGACTCAAATCCCAGCACAAACTCAGATATAATTCAACACTAGATCAGCTTCTCAAATGTAGTTTATAGCATTATGACTAAGGGGTAGCTGAATTGATTTTCAATTCAAGTGAGAAATCAAGTTAACCTCAACCTCCCAGCAGACAAGTACATTCTAGTAGAGTACAAGAAAATATCTAAAGGTTTCTCTGGTTAACACAAAATCCAGTTGCTAATGTAGCAAAAAGAACACTGTAAAAGTCCAATTTTCCTTCCAAAGAGTCTCCAAAGATCGCATTTTCCAGGATGACAGATAGCGTCCTTTCCCACCTGATGAGAACTGAGTACAATGTATTTGGCACTCTCAGACTGCAGTACTGTAATTTAGAGGAACTGGAAACAATGCAGTTATTTCTGACTTCTCGCAGTACAACCACCTCCCTGACAGGTTACCTCAATAGAACCACAACACACTGCTCTGATTCTCAGTGTAACATCCTTATTAGCATCATCAACAAGGCCACAAATGTGGCACGACCTAACTACTATTTAATTTCCCCCTTCTTGAGCTTTCTTTCTTTTGGACTCTGCAAACAAACAATTAAAAGCATGAAAGCCAAAAGACACCAAATATTGAGCAACATGTAGGAAGCTCTAATGTGACCATGGTAATGAAGTGTGGCTGTAGATCAAACAATGTAAATGAAATCTAATAAATGAAAATCAATTACTTTCAAGATACATTGAAGAAACTATCCCCTTCTGATACAACCTACCCAAGAGATGAAAAGATTCACAGTACATACTTTTTCCTCTTATACCCTCTCACCTCATAGGAAGAGCAGCATTGTCAATGAACAAGAACTTCAATTACAGGTCCAATTCACTTAAGTGTGAAGATCACACTGAAAAATAGTACGTATTTCTATGCAAAGTTAAACACACAGAGTAAGTGCTCTTCTATTTCATAAAGGCTAGAGAGAGAACAAAAACCCTTTGAAGGCCAGGCTACTCAAAATATTACAGTTGAGAAAATCTAAAGTATTAGTGGGCTCTCCAATATATTATTACTATTCCTATTATTTATCTAAGGGTTTTAACTTCTCTTGATAAAAGTCAGACTGTGTCTGATCCACTTAACATTTCCCATGCTCGAAGGTCAAACCTCTGCTTGGAAACAAGGTTTCTATATTGGTGGTGGGGGGGTGTATGCAGGAATCAGCTAGGATGATGACGTGGATTATTAGTAAAATCTCTGCAGAATTTGCTGAATGTTTCATAAATGCATGCTTTCAGAAAATCCATTTCTGAACATTGAAGAATAAAGTAGTTGAAAAGACTGAGATTAATATGCCCTGTTCTTCAGTGAAGCTACAACCATGGACCTTAAAAGCTGAAATAATTGGAGACTGTTAAAAAAGCTTCCTAATTTGCCTGATACAATCTAAGTAAATTTAGGAATAAACATTGTCTCCTCCTCATAAATCAAACAACCGATCAAATATGCTTATTATTATTTGATAGCAATTAAGTTTTAAGAGACTGTCCATGAATGAACAAGAGCTGTACAAGTGAATGCTACAGTGAGTCTAAGTGTTTTAAAGTGGCATTCTGGGAAGGATTTAACTGCTCACTGAAAAACATGCATTCTGGTTCAGAATAAAAAGATTGGTTAATTACTGAAAAAACACAGTAAAGTACCACTTTATCTAATATATCTTTTCAAATGTGTATTTTTGTCCTGAAACAAGTATGATCTCTACTAAAAATCAAAGACAGTTTCTTGAAAGATCATCTGCATTGTAGTGTTGTCTACCACGCTTTTTCCCAACATACAAAAATACCTTCCAGGGCAAAGACAGGACTTTCAACCTGAAATAGAGAGAACTTTTGGATTCACTAGAAATATTGTATTGCTGTGCTCTTGTAAGTCTCTAACTTTTTTGGGGGGGGGGGCCATGGTATTAGTTTGTTAATTATTTGAATTGGGTGGAAATGAGGGAAGAGCTGAGAGACTGAATTTCAGAGAAGAAAAACACATAGAATTAAGTACTTTTTGCCCACACCCCAAGTAAACAGTACAAATACCAGAAATCCAGTCACAGTCTGAAAAATATACTAGCTTTCTATTAAAACACACATCCCTAACCCACCAACAAAAAATGAAACACACACCCACACCATATTATTTTATGGCATATTTGAACATTGAAGATAAATTTAGACTTTGTTGTGTTTTGATACTTACTTCAGAGAGTAACTACTTTGTAAGTGTATGGTAATTACCCAGAGCAACTAATATGTGCTCTCAAATTAAGGAAAAAAAGTCTTTATCTTAACCCATTTTTTCCTCTTTGAGCAAGATTAAGCAGCATATTGCTACATTAGTAGTTAATAACATTCTCTGAAGGTATTATTTGTTTGTTTACATAAGAATACCTAGAACAAAGATATAAGGAACTTCCATTTTCACACATTCGTATTTGATTCCTGTTACATTGGCTATCTGAAATCATCACACACATCACTGATTATGTATGAGCAGACAGCTTATCTTTAAATTACAAGTTTTATTATAACAGTCCAGTCCACTTATATCCTAAAATTCCAGCACAGAAACACTACTGAAACCTCACAGGAATAGACAGATGAACATAGTATTCATTCAGAGTAATAACCTGGTTTACTTCACTTCAGTATATTCTAATAGCAATCTTGGCAAATAATATCAACAGAAAGACCTGTACAAGAAAACAAAATCTATGCTAAAATTCTACTTAATTTAGGATTCACCTTTTATGAAAAAATCATGAAGCATTTTTATTCACTGCCACCTAAGGATACCTTCTAAGGCAAACAATTTTAATTTGAAACAAGAGGCAAAGCTTTTCGGTCTGACCTGAATTTTGTAAGCATCTAGAAAAGTTTACAAAAAATTGTTTCTCCTGCTTGCATATACACCTGTTTCTTTCAGTGTATAACCAGTACTGCATTTCTATTTTTTTATTCACTGATTTTTTGTGAAATCCTCTGGGATTATAAAAATTTGGAAAAATCTATTTTACAGCTTTTGTTGACAGTACAACTCCATAGAAAAGCAAGTACACAAACATAAACCTGATTGTTTCTATGTAATTTCTCCAGTTGGCTTTGCAGATGATCTCACCTTAATCCCTTAAAAGCTGCTTGGGCAGGGGGGGGATGTACACGACAAGAACGAACACCACCACAACAAGAAAACAAAAGAAAAGACACCTCTCACCTCAAGTTGTTTTAGACAAATAACTGCAAACTATAACTTTGTTGACTTCTACATAAGCTGCCTGATTGTCATCCACTGAATCTCTTGCTGTGATATGAATAGTCCAGTTAAACATTTTAAATCAGGTCCCTAAAACCATGGAGCTGATTACTATTGTGAGCCATACAAGAACTGCTGTACATTTTGAAATAGGTAGTATGATGCTCAGCAGCAACATATAGATGTAGCAGAAATAAGATACCATCTCAGCCTACCACCTCTACAACTACTTCCCATCTACTTGTCCAATAATAAACTACCTCATTTTAATCTGTGTGATATCGCCTGCAGATCTTTAAAAGGATTAAAAAAAATTACATACACTTTTGCACACAAAAAAAATATTTCTCAAAATCATTTTTTTCAGAATAGTTTGAAAACATTTTCTGTCCTGCTATGTTTCAAAACACTTCACTAGGACTTTTCCATTTTGCTAAAACTTCTATATTTTTCTATTTGACTTTTGATGTATTTCAATCTATAAAGTTCTGATTTTTCCAACTCAAATAGAAAGGATTCAACATCAGTTAGGCAAAAAGCCTTCAGTACACCCCAAATTAAATTTTTAGACAGATATTTCTATGGTAAACAGAGCTTTCATCAGGAATTGAAATGAAAATTAAACAACAGAATTTCTTATGGAAGACTAATTGTTTTCTAACTCATTGGTCAGAAACAGTCCAGAAGAAACAAGGGGTTCCTTTTATATCCTCCTAAATATGCCTCCCAGTCATTCATTCCTGTCATCTTTAAATACATTCTCTAGATTCTCTGAACCTCTCAGGAGCATCCACATTATACAATCTGGGTTTTGATCTGTGGCAATCTTCTTCCTAGACCCCTGCAGCTAAATGCTCCTTTATTTTCTATTGGCTTCCCATGCTTAATTAGGTACTTGTTACAATAAATTTGCCATCTTAAAATTACATGAACTGATTTTGTCTATAGCTGAAAGCCTTCATTCAAAAAAAATCCAGAAGTGTATCAACTGTTAGTTTACCCAAAAAACCAAACATAACACCACAAAAAAAAAAGCTCCAAAAGAAACAAACATCAAACAAACTATGATAAAGTACACAGTATATTTAAGCTATAGCATGGAAGTTGTCACTGATTTTTACCAAACATGTAATTTTAGTTACAGGTATAATTAGCAGAAAGAGACAAGCAGTTGTCCTGCTTGTCCTCCGGAGAGCACAAAAAAAGAGATTTGTTTACATTAAAGGGTGCTAAACAAACATATACACAACAAGAACAGCAACAGAAAAAACAAATCTAGACAATATACACTGAGGATTTTTCCCAATTCCTAGAAGAAACTGTGGTTCAATTGTTACAGCTAAATAGGGTATCAGCTCTATTCCAGGTATGCAAATGAGTGCATGCCAGCTCCAGGAGTAGAGTTAAGGAAGATCCTTCCTTTGCATGAAAACAGTACAAATGTTACAATGTTGACACGCAGGGCCATTACTGGAGGGTAGAGAGCCACACTCTTCATGTGCAGTACAGCATACTTGACAGAAAGCTGCATGGTCAAGTTGAAACTGGTCTTTTTCCCCAATTCTGCCTGAAACGACCCTGTGCAAGCTGTTAAACCTTTATCCATTTTATGAACATTTAAATTTAACATAAAACCCTTTTATAATTACAAGTCCAGAAAGGACCACCAGATCTGTGGGGCATCATTTCACACAGAGTATTTATCAAGGCTAAAGCAACAGAATTAACAAAAAATTTCATTACTTGGCAAGTTAGACATTCATCACAGGCAGGTCTTAGAGCAGACCACGGCACAGCTGCACCCTCAGTTTGAGAAGCCAGTGACCGCACAACAGCGCATCCATCTTCCCTCTTCCTCATTTGGGTTACTTCTCTCTTTCCTCCCTTACTCGTGGATCAAATTTGCTTTTAACCAGCTACCACCATTCCTTTTGCTGATGATGGGTAACCCACTACCAGCCATTTTCATTTTCTGCTTGTGCAGTGGACAGATAATGTGATACTTCTTACTTACCTGGTTAATAATCCTCAGATTCACTATGGAACTAAGGAAAGAAGGAAGGAAGGTTTACGTGTGAGTATTGCTTTCCATGCAGAAAGACAAAGTAATAAAGATGATGAGAACCTAGCCTCTGTGTTACCCAAAATCCACAAACTCCTATCACTGCAAACTCTTCCAAACAGTAATGTACAAGAGATGGTTTTGAAAAGGTTTGCTCAGTTTATCAAAATGGATCTACACACTGACTGGAGCTCAAGAGAAGCTTAAGTCTGCTCCTTATGAACTAAACATTTCATGCTGGCTTAACGAAAGACTGTGTAGGTAGGTAGGTAAAGTACATTGCCATCTGTACAACAGACAAGTGTATACAATTAATACATTCTTCTTTAAATACATTTGATAAACCTTCAACAATGGCAGAGGCAACCTGTTTCCCCCACCCCCAGACTTCTATCCCACTTAAGACATCATGGGATAGGATGAAAAAAGAATGAAATCAAGAGGCATACTACTTCCCTTCCATCAGTCTATTAATGTGTATAGCTCTGAGCTAAGAAGCAATCTCCTTCTAATTCATTATTAACATATACCAGGCTTTATTAATCTGATGTCATGAATTTGGTATACATGTTCCATGAAACGTGTGTTGAACAAGAGAACTACGCTGGTCCTGTTTTCCAGTTCATTAGAACTAGCCTACCTGTCCAACTTCTTCGGTGAAAAGAAAATCTTTCTATTATTAGGCCATTATCAAAACAATGCACAGCACGGGAAAGATACAGGGATATTTTCTAATGGTAAATGCAAAGAACCAGGATTTGTCCCTATCTCTGATGAAATACTGCTACAGTCTTAGGTTTCCCTTGCCTATTTTTACTTCAGTATCTAAGCCTGTAACAACAAAGGAACAATTTGCTGGTATAACTGTCTTGCAGATAAACTAATTAATGTTCACAAATCCTCCCCCTGAACATAAAATAACAGAATTTAATGAAACAAAATTAAAATGCATTACCATGTTTACATATATTCAAACTTCTTTACAAGTTTACTCACGCATTTACTACAGTGCTTCTGGGATGTTTTACATCCTCTCAAAATCTAACTACTAAAAGACTAAGTCCTCTTCAAGGAAGAAACTGTCATAAATTGCTAATACTTAAAAGCAATATACTAGCTCCTGTCAATAAGAGATACCCACAACACAATAGTTTTCAATAAGTACAAATTCTAGTCAATAGCTATAATAATTAGGTTCAATAATTCAGTAAATAACTCCATTATTCAAGCAGGCAAGAACTCAGAGAATATACTAAGTTCCTAAAGCTAACAAATGTCAAGGCTACGTGTTCTTTTTAAAAATAGGAGGGGGTGGGATGAAGGACAGTCTAACTCTGTTACAAAATGACTTACAAACTGCCTGGCCCACTTTTCATCAGGATAATAAAAGACATAAAGTGCTGTTATCTCTCCTTGTTCACTGTCATTTCTAGTAGCTGCGTCACAGTGCCCACAAGATACTACCTGGAGCTAAGAGACTGCATACACAGAACTGGAAAAAAAGCAACTATAATGTTTTAGCATATTTAAAGTTAAAAGTAAAAAAAAAAAAAAAAAAAAAAATTCAAACAAAAGACACAACAGAAAAAACCACAAACAAAACAAAAAACAGCAAGCCAAAATATAACCAGTAACAAAAAAACACCACCACACGAAACTACACCAAAACAAAACACAGAAAACCCAAGCCTAACTTAATCTATTCTAAATGTAGACGTCCTTAGATTTGCTTTCTTCAGAAAGAATTTTAGATTTCTTATTCCAAAATTGTTCAGTTGTTTTGCTATTCACTGAAGTTCTACAACAGAACATTTATATACCCTTTCAATACTTAAAGTGGTTTGAGTCAATGGTAGAAAGAAAGTGAGAACCCTTCTAACTATTTTCAGGAAACAGGACACAAAGTAAGTTTGTTTTGATTGGTTTTAGTGTTCTAGTATCCCAATTTGAGTAAAATCCTCCAAATCTCATTAGCATAAAAAAATATTGTGGTGGGACCAATTTGGTATTCATGCTGAGCACTGGATATACCTTGGTAGCTACTATTACATGCTTCACAGAGTAATAATAATAAAAAATATTCCTTTAGCAGTCACTGAACTGAGGTACAGGTATTCTTACATATTTTCACATTTATTGGCATTTTTTAATGCGAAGTTCTTCCTGAAGTAAGCAATATACATCCACTTATTCATGTAGATATTATGGCTAACTATTAACAATAGAAGCAGACAAAAATTTATTTGAAGAGGACATTATCATTACAAATTCTCATGGGATTATAAAATTCAATATTCACACGTTTCTAAAATGGGGACAAAGAACTCCCATTTACCAGCCTTAATCTCCATTTAAACCTGTTCTTCACTACGGTTTTGTGCTTATTCCTCCTCAGCTACCTAGAAGAGGTCTTTTTCTGACAATTAGATCACCTTAAATCATATCCTGCTGGTTTAATACTGTATACATTGCAAATCATTAAAAATCCTCTCTCCACCATTCCTCCTTCCTCCTTCCCTCCCTCCCCTCCCTTTTTTCCCCAAGGATCAGTCCTTCGGCACTCCCTGCATCTCACAGCAAACCAACACAAGTGTGTCTTTATTATTTTCTCTGACCACGGCACGCTTCCATGAGCAATACAGCAACACAACACAACAATATTTTGTTTTCAAAGAGTACACAACAAAATGTGATGCTTCTCAGATAAATTAGAATGTTTAAGCAGTGTGTTATAATAAACTTTTTCGATTATATTCAACAACAGAAAGTATTCATATTTATATTTTGTTTTCCCTGTATCTCTCCAAACAAACGACATTGATTAAAGTGAGAGTATAGCACACAAAAACACTAGAACATGTAGTTAACCATGCAAAAGTATGTGCTGTTCAGGTTCAGTCCACTTCTATGGGTTAGGAGGACTATCCTCATGAACTTACAGCTCATTAGGGAAACAAGAATAAACTTTTAAGTGTGACAAACAAAACACAACAAAACAAAAAAATCACCTCCCCCACCCACCACCCCCCCAAAAAACCAGACCCCCAGACCAAAACAAACTAACAAATCAAAAACCACAAAACTAAAACACAAACTAAACCACCACCTCTCCCACGCTGAGTTTTGCTTGCCTTTTTTTGTAGCTTCTGTCCTAACATAGCCTTTTGATAACCATTACCTTGGATCTCAGTACAGTATGCAAAACATATTTTGGGAGGGTTTTTGTTTTGGTTGGTTGGTTTGGGGGGTTTTTTTGTTTGTTTTTGTTTGTTTGGTTTTGTTTTTTTGTTTTTTGAGTAATATGAATAAATCTCCTAGGCTGTGATCTTGCTGGCAATTCTAGCTTTATACTTCATGAAGAATGAGTGTGCAGCTAAGAACTGGAATCCTGAAGTGCTGCTGTTTGTACTGAATCCCAGCACAGATACTAAGTAGGAAAACTGAGTTGACATATTCAGCTTGGTTGTAAAAATTACTGAACTATAATATTTATCTTTTGTCTATACTATTTAGAGACGGCATACAGAAAAATTAAAAGTTACCACATACAGAGGAATAGGACTACGGCAGAATACTATTCTTTCTTTATGAAAAAGATAGTCATAGTTGCAAGAATCTGAAAATGGTTTACATTTGCTTAGATCAAAAAGAAATTTAAAGTCTTAAAGGCATAAATTTAATATATTCCAATGTAATGCCACTTCACAAAATGAAAAAATTAATTTTTTTATCAGTTTTGGTTGTAATTACTAAAATTCACAAAAATAAATTAACACTTCTAAAACCAGCTTGATACTATATTTCTAGGAAACTCAGGAACATCTAAGTTCTTCTTTGTCTAGTTAGAGTTGTTTGTCTGTAACTAAATAATATCAGCCTGAGGTCTGTATGGTGTCACCTATAAAGTCTCTTGCTTTTCTACAGAAGATACTGTTCTGCAGAACACAGCAACCATCTGTGGAAGGTTGATAACCAAAGAAGCTACATACACTTGACACATTTAAAACTTCAGATGAGACATGGTAATAGACAGAAATGATTTAACGGAGCTTCAGGAAAGCAGCTTTACCCTATGAAGAAAGGAGTGAGGCTGTGAATCATTTTGCTGGCCATTTCTAGCACAACAGCTTTTAAGATATTTCTCCAAGACAAAAAAAAGACAAACCAAAACACCCAAACAGGTAGAAACTTAATTTTTATGCTTGGCTTGCTCCCAGGGCTCTAAGGCAATCTCATCAGAAACTGTATTGAGCTTAGTGTTTCAATTACCAACCACCCCCCCACACCCCCCAAGCACTTCATTTTACTTTCATTTTTCAACAACATTTCTTTGCAAAGAGCTCTCTGCTGAAACAGCATCTGTTTTGAAGCATGCTGACAACCCTACCCAAAACACAGCCTACGTGGTTTGTACTTCCTTTTCTTCCTGTTACTCAAAGTGCAACGAGCCCTCTAACTGTTGTTAAAGACAGGCCACACAGTGTTGCTTCCAACAGCAATACGGATATAAGTAGTAAGTCTGAATTAGAGACAAATAGAAATAGAGATAAAGTTCTGCCTTTCCAGAACAGTAAATACAGGGCAATATTATGCTGACCTGACCTGCACAGCTTCTGCATTGGACTTAGGCATTATGTGAATGGTTTGTAGTCTACAAGCAATGGTCTAAGAGTCATCCATGTTAATTTGAAAGCAAACCTGAATGAAATTTATCTAAACAGTTTGAAAGTTAAACCTAGAATGGGAGTTTCACAAAGGCAGCACTACACAGCAGTTATATGTTCTAACCTTCTCTTTTAAAGCATGATCAACAGAACAGGTCAGAAGAAAAAATACAGCAGCTGACTTTGCAAAAATGTCACAATTTTGCAGATGAAAATGCTTTGTTGGCTAATAATACATGCTTCTACTACTTCTGGGAGAGTTGCTACCTATTCAAAATCCTTGAGATTCAAGATCAGCCTAGCAGAAACCTGAACAGTGTTGGCAACAGCATGTGCAGGGATCCAAGAAAGGTCATGTGAAAAGGGAATCTGCAAAAAAACATATAGCACTGAATTTCTGTATGCCAGAGACCTCTCAAAATCAAACAGAAGAAACCAAATTAAAGAAATGCAGCTACAGCATGTGAGTCACCATGTTCCAAACACCCTGCCAAAAAAAAAAAAAAAATCTCACTGAAAACTCCAAATTCTAACTAATCATATTGACACAGTCATTAGATACTGTCAATGTATAATGAAATATTTTTGCAGTTTTTGCAGCCTTTGGTGCAAAGAACGGGCATTCGTCCGCATAACCAAAATTCACCTGGGGAGGCATCAGCTTTTTATTAGAAATATCTTTCAGTTAAAGTGTTTAATGTAGCAAACTACAGCAGTGATTCTTTCACCACTTGCATACTTTGCCACAAGTCCTTGAATCTTTTGCCATCTTCTACAGATATAAATAGCTGTGGGGGTAGGTGTCTTCTAAAATGAAGCCATTTAGATGACAGAAAAACCCCATCAAACAAACAACACGCAACAAACAGTGAATGCAGCATTTCCCAAGTTCCCAGAATGATACAGCAGTTCTTAGAATTAAACAAGTTTATTGTATAAAAAAAAAAAAAAAACAAACACACAACCAAAAAACCAAAACAAAGAGACCAAAACCATAGCCATCACATTCATTTTCTGTATATTCTTTTTTGACTAGGGTATTTCAAGTACGAAGAGTATTAAAATATTAGCGTCCCTATTCATTCCAGTATACTACAGCTACTGTTCTTAAGGGAAAAGACAAGACCTCTTTTCAACACACACTACAAAACATGGTCTCACATAATGCCATCATTATGAGGCAACTAAAATATTATTAACAAAATAATGGACTTTCCATTTAGATACATCAAGCCAAGCACACTTATCAATTGTGCAGTTTGAATTCTTCACATCAACTTTCCAATCAGAACTTATGAAATACGTAGTTGGCTTTTACAGTCCTTGATCCCCCATGAAATGGATTACAAACCAAAAGAAGCATGGCTATCAGCTTTCAGTCAGATCAACTCCCCTCAGGAAATGAATCTGAAGAGAGAAAATGACTAAGGTGTATATGGGCACCACTGCTCATACAAAACAAGCAGATTAAAGCTCTTCAGAGGACAAGAATCTGCAAGAGCACCAGAGAAGTACTTAAATGGGACAGGAAGAAATCCATTTCACCTCTGTATACTATCTAGCCAATTTAAAAGCTACTACACAGTCTATATACTCTACTGGGGTAAGGAGTTACACATGACAAACAGATCCTGATCCAGAAGTTAAGGAGAAAGGCAAGACAGAGCTTGCCTGTCCAATTCCCCCTCCACCCTCCCCAACAACATACTGTAAGAAAGAACGAAAAATTCCCCATTTCATGTGCCCTCTTATTTCACCTATTCACCCATAGGCTCTGCTGAGACTTTGGCTACATGTATCTTTCTGTTCTTCAAAAATATTTTGTGGCTGACTAACAGCAGCTGCTTTTCTTCTGGCAATCAGAAGATAATCTTACTACAATGTTACGATTACTATTTTGGCATAATCTAGATCTCAATATCTTGCCTAAGTGCTTTAAATTCTCACTGAAATACACCTTTGAGGTGCATCAGTGCTTCAGCTTCAGAACAGATCTGACCAAACAAAATTACTATGAAACTCTTAACGCTATAGAAGAAACTCTAAACATTTTACATAGAGAGAAAGATACATCTACACACCAAGCTCTACAGAAATGTTTATACAGTCAATGGTACCTACAAGCCAAAGAACAACAATGGGGAAATTGCAATTCACATGTTTTACCAAACTTCAGGGACATGCTACAAAAACAAGCGTTATCAGAATCACTGCTCAAAGCTTTTCTTTTTTCCCTTTTGACTTTTGTACAATGCTCCAATTCATATATTTATTGTGTCACATGAAAAGAATACTACTCATTTCAACATGTGACAAGGAATACCAAACACTGATCGGCTATATGCTGTTTGCAGTAACTTCACAATAGCAAGAGAATTTTAAAAATAGATATTCTTTGACTATGCCATGCTATTGTAATCCTCACCACAGTACCTTAACTGTAATATTCCTTTACCCCCCCAAAACTGGAGGAAAATGAAACTTCTGAAATAGAAACAGGACTGCAATAAGTCTAAGAAAATGTAACTCAGTCCATACAACCAAAATGTATTTGCTGAACAATCACCACCCTTAAAAAGTAAAATAGCTTATCATCAGACAGAAGACATTACTAAAATAGAGGTTATTTGTCTTATATTTTATAGTGAGACTTTATTTGCACATTAGGTAAACACATATAATCTAAATTACGATTAAGTTCAAAACTTGTGCCCTAAAATAAGCTTTGCACTCTTGGTCTCGTCCATTTGCTATTTTCAACTAAAAACACAGAAAACAAAATTTGTAATGTTATCTTCAGTCACTGACAGTCCATCATTTGGTGCTTCATTTAAGTATGTCTTTTGATACCCAGAAAATTTGAAATTAAGGATTTTTTAGATTCCAACAAAAAGATAGCTGAAGGTGACCACAAGCTACATTAACACTGAATGAAAAGCAATTCCTTAGGGACATCACATTTGTTGTTTTTGGTCAACTATAATGACATATTATAAACTGATAGTTATATACTGTGGATGCAGTAACAAAGGAAAACAACCATGCCTGTGGCTCTCTGAATTATTACAGCATGTTTTGTGCATTCTTTCTGGTTTTAGAAGTAATTCATAATTCGTGGCTCAAACCTTGTCATTCTCAAGTTATTAGTTAGACAATGATAATGTTAATTAGAATACAAGTATTTCAGCTGGAACTAACTTACAAGGACCATCTAGTCCAACTGCCTGACCACTTCAGGGTTGACCAAGAATTAAAACACTAAAGGCATTGTCCAAATGCTTCTTAAAAACTGAGAGGGATGGAGCATCAACCTCCTCTCCACAAAGCCAGTTCCAGTTTTTGACCAACTGACTTCCAAGGCAGCCACATTCATACTTCCAAGTTTGGAATACCTTAATGTCTTTTCCTCGTAGAAAAAAAAAAAAAAAAATGGTTACTGTTCATCTGTTTAATGTCTATAGATAGGAGGAGGTAAATTAAAGATAACAACAAGAGTTAGGAAAACAATTACAGGCATAGGATCCTTTTTCCAGTTCCTCAAAAAAATTGATATCAAAGACTCTGGATGAACATAGCAATTAACTGAAAAAACAAAAAGACATGCATATGTATAGCATTCGTACCATGCCAACATTTCTATTCCAGTTCTCAAAAAACAGAAATAATTTCCAGTAGCTTCCCTTCCTTGGCATCACAGAGGGTTACACCTAAAGCCATTCTATTTTTATTAGAAGGCACTGCATTCGGGCCCCATTTCTACTGACCTTGATTCTCCAAGTCAGACATGGAAATTCATGTGCTAGCAGCAAGGAGCCTTCTAAACTTCTTCATTTGAGGTCAGAATGATCAGCTCTAAGTCTAGATTAAGGCAAAAAAGTTTCTGTAGTATAGAAAGGTGAAATACAGAGCTTAGAGCTCTAAATGATAAATATAGAAAGCTTAAAGAGCGGAGAAATAAAGTTTTCCTCCTGACCATTTTAGATCAGGTGAAATTAGAGATAAAACATAAGAGCATGGAAGTAACTGGAAATCCTAACATTTTCCTGGTCTGCACATCATTCTTCTTGGTAGTGGTTGTGTTTCCTCAGCCAAGACACATATTGCTCTATGTACTCCAACATCAAAAAAAACATCCTGGACCTGCAGAAGCATGTTTCCCCCCCTCTTTCTGACATCCTAAGACAAGGACCAGAGAAAGGCGACACCAGCCCTGTTCTATTAGATAATGTGCTTAGGACCTAGCCTACAGGAAGACTCCAGGGTGAGGATCAGCTGTCACCATACTCCAGAATGCCCCAACCTCAATTTTAGATGCTGATACCAAGATCTTCTATACAGTCTATATTTTATTATTTTGGACCAACTTCATTCTACCTTGGGAAATGGACTTGAACAGTTACAGATACTGACATGTATTTATCCTTCAGAGGAACTTGACTTTAAAGTAATAAAGTAAATAATTTGGAAACAGTAACAAAAAAGTAGTTCTATATATGTCAAACAATAAAAATTGGCTTTTTAGATGATAAAGACTTTTTTGAACTTACCCTCACTTAAAAATTATTTATTCTACAGTAGATTTTAGATATACACACAGCCCCACCACCACCCCAAAAAGTATGAACTTCGGTCAATCCTCTTTCTTTTTACAGGTCGCTTGTGTTGTATAAAAGTGTGTATGCCCCATGATTTGGCATATCCACTTAAAGCTCTGTATTTGAAACTAGAGCCTGAAGGTCTGCAAAGGGCTTACCCTAGCACTTCTATTACTAGATATCAGAGAACATACATAAATACATATAAAATATGAAAAAATACAAAGTTAATATATCCAGTTACACTGCTGTTTAGCTTCTGTATTAATTCTTTAGTAGTTGAGTCTGAACCTCTACTGAAGCTTTTTTCCACACAGTTAGGGCATTCTTATAATTCCTTACATTTTAGTATATTCTCTGGCATCTAAGGAGTTGCACAATTAGCACATTTGCTCCATCTAGACTGTGATTAGTACCAAGGTGTGAAATCAGGCTGAAGCCATTCCTTCAGTAGGTACACTGACTAAGCACCCCTACTCGTATCTCAGACTTCTATCCCCTTATCCAATTAAATTCTATTTTTAAAATAAAATTTAAAAAATGTATTACCTTCCAGTTCATAAATAGGAAAATGGTGACAACTTGTACGGGGGAGTATTCTTAGGAAGAAGTCAGTCCTTTTACAGCTATTTGTGGATAAAGGGAATAATTTACAAAGCACAAGGCTAACTAACCTTACAAAAACAAATCTTATGATATCAAAGGATGCACTTGATTGCCTGTTAAGTAGGTAGTGCATGATAATACTAAGACAGAAAAAAAAATTCGTTTTACATTTGAAGTATCTGCTTTCCAGGAATTCATGCATAAAACAAAAATAGTGTGTAATGGTATTTAGTTTTAGAGCTGGAACAAAGAAATTGCAGCATCTCATTAACTACTTTTTTTTTTTTTAATCTCCAAAATTTTTTTAGCTTTCCTTCACCAACATATTTTCATGGCTTAAGGATACACAAAATACAAGACTGCTACTTTTTAATGCCACTCTGGGTTTTATTTTTTTCCTCTGGCATAGTCACTACCACATTGCCACTGTTGCTTACCTGCGGACACACCAAAAAGAACTTACAGTGCAGCAAGCTTTATCTAACACAAAAAGACATGGTTGACAATTATTGATTTCTACTGCAAAACTGGTCAATATTTTTCTTGCCCTATATTGGCTCACTTTACTCACTGGAAAAGAAAAACATTTCCAACTCTCTACAAGAGATGTGTTTCTCTTTGTAGAAACCAATTCTTCTTTGATGGTGTTTGATTTACCCTCAAATACTTCTTTACATGTCACTTTCTTGATAGTTTTTTAATCAATTACAGAAATAATCATGATATTACTTAAACTATGTTTAATATTTAAATATGCTACTTGATTTCTCTTCTCCCCTTCAATAACTGCAAATATATGGCTTACATTGCTGTAACGCTTCAGAACTTCATAATTTTGCAGGTGCTTTAGCAACTTTGAGTTTGAACATAAATGATATGCCACTGATACTCAATAAGACTCATTTTGCAATTGAGCTTGGCATAGAATTTCTTTTGTACAGGAAAACAAATTAATTCCCAAATATCACAAACAAGATTTGTCAATAAGCAGAAACCTTGCGTTACAGTATTTTATTCAGTGAATTGAATGAACTTTTTGAAAATTGAAAGAGAAACATTAAAAAAAATAACCAAACAAACCCAAAAACCTAGTTTCTTCATTATAAGATAAACTATAAATCACCTGAGCATTAGATATGGGAATATTAAATAAAAAAAAAAAAATCTAGTGTTGATACTGTGGTTGAAAAAAAGCATGAGAGATCAGATTCAAGAGAATGTTATCTTTGCACTAAGTCCTAAACAGAAAATGACCTTCTATCAGACATTTTCAGTAATTCATGGAAATACTCAAAGAATTTTAAGAGGGAAAAAACATTAAACATTCCATCAGAGTACCACAAGACTGCAAGAATTTAACAACAATTCAAATATAACTGCAGAAAACCACACAAGAAATACTACCTTGTATAGATGCTAGAGGAGTTAGAGAAAAAGCAAAATCTCACACATCACACTTTCACATTTGTAGTAACTCACATATACCAGAGAATAAAAAAAAAACAAAAAACAAAACAAAAAAAAAAAAACCACAAACCACCAATACAAAATACCCAAACAGAAGTGTCAGAAACATCTTCCACATTTCATGACTCCTGAACACAATACTAGTTAACTGCAATTTTCTTTTTTTTTTTTCTTTTTTTTTTTTTTTAAGGGGACTTGGGGACAGGGGATGCTCTTAAGCATCCAAGCTATTTTTGCAATATTGCTAGAAGTTTCAATTAAGCAGCACTATGTTCAAAGAGGAGCACATGGTCTCTAAATTAGAGAAGACATGGATTTGATGGATGGACCACTCCATGGATAAGGAAATGGATAGATGGTCACACTCAAAGAGTTGCAGTCAATGGCTCAATGTCCAGTGACTAGAGATAAGGGGAATTCCTCAGGAATTGGTTCTGGAACCAGTGCTGTTCCATATCTTCATTGCTGACATGGACAGGGAGATCTAGTGCACCCTCAGCAAGTCTGCCAGCAACACTAAGCTATATGGTGTGAAGACAACAAATACCATCCAGAGGGACCTTAACAGATTTGAGACACAGGCCCATGCAAACCTCATTAAGTTCAACAAGGCCAAGTGCAAGATCCTTCACCTAGGTTGGGACAATCTCAAGCACAAATACAGACTGGGCAGAGTATGGATACAGAGTAGTCCCAAGTAGAAAGACTTCAGGTTTCTGGTTCATTTTAAAAAGCTCAAAGTGATCCAACAATGTGCAAGTGCAAGCCCAGAAAGCCAACCTTATCCTGGGCTGCATCAAGAGAAATGCAGCCAGCACGTCGAGAGAGATGATTCTCACCCTCTACAATGCTCTTTTAATACCCTCAGAGTATTGCATCCACCTCTAAAGACCCCAACACAAGGACATGTATCTGTTGGAGCAGGTCCAGAGAAGGGCCACAGAGATGATCAAAGGACTGGAACATCTGTCCTATGAGGACAGGATGGGAACCAGGAGAAAAGAGAAAGCTCTGGGAAGACCTTATTGCAGCCTTCCAGTACCTGAAGGAGGCCTACAAGAAAGCTGGGTGGGGGACTTATTACAAAGTTTTGAAATGACAGGATGCATGGCAATGTCTTCAAACTGGAAGAGAGTAGATTTAGATTGGGAATTAGGAAGCTCTTCACTCTGACAGTGGTGAGACACTGGAACACGCTGCCAAGAGAAGCTGTGGATCACATCACTGGGTATGTTCAAAACCAGGCTGGACTGGGCTTCGAGCAACCTGGTCTAGTAGGAATTGTCCCTGCCCATGGCAGGAGGAGTGGAAATAGATTATCTTCAAGGTCCCTTCCAACCTAAACCATTCTATAATTCTGTTTTTTCACCATTTTTTTTTTCCTTATGCATATATAGGAATTTTGAACTTCATATTAGAAGCTTACTGCTAGCATAAATGTAAACACGTAGATGGAAAGTAAGAAACAAGAGACTCATACACCACTAAAATGAAAATGACTATGGGCTGTGTACATACTTTCTCAAGTTACACAAGGATTGAACTATTTTCATACAAGTCTCATAGTTCATTTTTGTCTTGCTTTACAGGCATATGATTACAGTGGTCTACAATAACATTTTTAGTACATGGGGATGCTATTACTATGCAGGCAGACACAGACATGTTTAGCAAAGCTAAGCCTAGTCAAATGGCAGACTGGGTTTGCAGAAATCCTTGAAATACTATGACTGCTTTGAAAGAAACACATTATTACCTCCATTTAGACTGACTAAAGGCTATTTTATACATATATATATAAAATTTTAAAAAATATAAAGCAGAAAGCCTTGAAT